>CAKAOH010028791.1:0-45465 GCA_916701665.1 Sebastiscus tertius
TTTTCAGACATTTTTTTTGGACATTTTTTTTGGACATTTTTTCAGACATTTTTTCAGACATTTTTTTTGGACATTTTTTTTGGACATTTTTTAGATCTTTTTTTCAAACTTTTTTTCTGACATTTTTTCAGACTTGTTTCAGATCTTTTTTTTCAGACTTTTTTTTCGGATATTTTTTTCAGACTTTTTTTTCAGACTTTTTTTTCAGACATTTTTTCGGACATTTTTTCACAGGTATCGAGTACAAGTACCCGACCCCTAGATGTAATGCTTGGGAGCTTGTGCAAGACACCAAAATGGGATAATGGGCTTTTCTTGGAAAGTTCAAGTTTGCTGTCCCCAAGAGGCAAAAAGAAATCGATGAATGCAACTGAAGTACAGTATTTATTGTAAACACTGAAATGTCCTTTTCAGGAACAACTGTTTTTTAGGTTAACTAGCATGTATTTTTAATCAACCAGTGAGTATTATAAATCCTATTGCATGGTCTAAAACTATTAAGATGCCTTATTTTACCACCAATGTATATCAGTTGAAAAACTAGTGTAACCTACAACTGCGATTTTGTTTGTCCTCTAAAGAGCCCTTGCTTGCGTACATCCATATGTCACATGTTCACCCATTACACTGACATAATGCCACCTATTCTGTATTTGTATTGTATTTTTCTCCCCCTTCAGGCACTTTCAAATTGGTTGAAATGTGTTTTTCTTTGCAAAGGCTACAACAGAGTGAGGACACATTGCAGGGTGCAGCAGTGAATTTTCCCCAACTACCGCTGCATGACTCAGGGAAGATTACGCTCATCATTCTTCCACTGGATTCCAGCTCCTGCACTGAACCCCTCCGTGGACTGTGGACCATGGACTGTGCTCTCTAGTTTCACATAGAGCATAGCAACCAAGAGCAACGGTGGCGGCACCTGATCTTCTTTAATGCATCATCATCGCACGGAGACAAGGGCTAGGGGCTTGTGTAAAACTCTTGTGAGAGTTTGTGTTCATTTGTTTACATTCTGCAGGCAGCCTTGAGTAATCCTGTATCTTTACACTTGTAGGAAGGTTTCTGAATGCAGTATGTAATTGTTTTTTAGATTAAAAGTAATTTAATGAAGTCATGAATCAAGTTCAAGTTTAAGGTTATTTTATAATTATCTTAAAGTTGCTACAAGAAACTTTCATTCTGTGATGTTTTGGCGGTCCCTATGGACAAAAGCGGTAGTGTTTCTGAGCACCAGAATCCCTTTAGAAAACCTCCTATTTTACTGACAGTCTGACTCAGACAACCAGCCTACAAAAACAACACAACTAAGGCCAGACAAACATGACCGACAAATAATTAATACAAACAACTGCAAAGTAATAAGAAACCCTTGCTATTAAAGCATTCAAATCTCCAAGGGGAGCTTGAGGGCACTTGGCAGTTCATTCTATCTGAAACTATCTGATGCTGAGTAGTTGTTGGTTCGTGTAGTTACAATATTGAAGTGACAGAAGAGATGTGAGGCGGTTTGGTAGCTTTAACAGTAGTGCTTGAAAGATGAATATCATGAGATGATTATTCCCTCTTGTCGATGAGGAAGTCTCTGATACAGAAAGCAATGATGAGTGTGAAATGAGTCATTGGTGATAAAGCGGAACACACTGTGATAAACAGGGTTCAGTTGCTGAAGTAATGACGGCGCAGCGACAGCACAGAATATCTCTGTAATCAAGTGCAGACATAGAAGCTGACTGAGCAACAGTTTTACATTAACAACAGACAGACAACATTTAATTCTGTACAGAATTTCAATTTGGAATCAGATGGTGAATATGAATCTTAAATAACAGTCTGCTGTCAAGCCAGAAATAGAGTGATATGGGTATAAAAGTTTTAATGGCAGGATAGTAAGAGTAGACTGAATATAAATCAGAGCCTGGGCTGGGTAGGATCCCGTGACACACAAAATTGTATCATCTGCATAAAAATGGATATTGAAGTACTGATTAGGAAGAATAATGTTATTTATGTAGAATGTAAAAAGTACTATCAAACAGGATTTATTATGGATTATGAAACTGACCAGATGTTCAATGCCAGCTTTCTGTACTTCACAGGTTTCCACACCCGGTGATGCAAACACATTTTGGATGGTACCAAAAAAAAAACTAGGGCTGCCCCTCTTAGCTGATTTTTTATGCTGAATGACTTATTTCCAAGAAAGTTCTGAGCACATCTCTGGTAAACACCAGGTTTAAAGGGGTGCTTTTGTGTGATTCTTTGTTGAGAAACTCAGTTTTAGATGACTAAGAATTTCTTTGGTGGAGGACAGCTCTTTAAAAAAGTATTGAGAGTCAATATTCAGCCCTTGTAACTTCAAGCTAGGCCTTATACAACATCAGAGTCCGACCTCACTAATGATATTAGGGTTGATATTATCTTAACACAGATATATCAGTGGTGGCATATGTGTTGGCCAATAAGTGTCAGTACAGAAATGTCAGATATCCCATCCATCCATTTTCTTCTTCTTATCTGGGGCCGGGTCGCGGGGGCAGCAGGCTTAGTGGGGATTTCTAGACGTCCCTCTGTAGATGGACTGGTAAATAGAGAGCTTTGCCTTCCGGCTCAGCTCCCTCTTCACCACAACGGTCTGGTACAGCGCCGGACGTTCATAAACTGCAGACGTCCATCTCCCGCTCCATTTTTCCCTCACTCGTGAACAAGACTCCGAGATACTTGAACTCTCTCGCTTGGAGCAAAGACTCACTCCCAACCAGGAGGGTGCAATCCAACATTTCCCAACATAGAACCATAGCCTCAGACTTGGAAGTACTGACTCTCATCTCGACCGCTTCATACTCGATTGCAAACCGCCCCAGTGTGCGCTGAAAGTCACGGTCTGATGGAGCCAACAGAACCACATCATCTGCAAAGAGCATGGACGCAATTCTGAGGTCCCCAAACCGGACACTCTCCTCCCCCCCGGCTGGATCGGCGACAAGGGATGTCAGGTATGTTCTGGTCATATCGACAGTGTTGCTTATTACATAGTTTGTCCACCACTGACAAGTTTATCTTTTGACTGCAAAGTGTCAGCATCAAAAAGTAACATCAGTCATGCTCTAATATAAACAGTATAAACATCTCTTATTATTGGTTAATCATGCAATCATTAAAAACTTTAAATCCATATTAGGACATCAAAAAACATTTAAACCTACCTAGAAAGGACCTTTGGATTATCACTTTGTAAAAGCTTTTGAAGTTATAACAGTGTAGTAAGCAGTTATAAGGATTATTCTATTTAGATATTCATGAAATAAAGTGTTACTGTGGCTCCAAAGAGAATATTAGAAATCGTGAAGTGCATACACCTTTCTTGAATATCCATCTCTGTCCTGACATTGAAAAAAATAATGGCTTTGCTCGCTGTGGTGCAATATGCATTGGAAGTGTGTGTGTGAAAGCCATTTCACCTTGTCTGAGTTGCTGTTTATTTCAGAGCAGACACAATAGGCACAAAGAGAATCAAACTCTGAAAGGCGTTGTGTTGCTATTGTGTTCATCCACACTGCTGATACGGGCACAACTGAGCTTGGGGCCGTGCTTTTCGAGAAAACACAGCTGTTTTTTTCTTAAGTAATTACGTGTCCAAGGCTGTTTATCAATTTACCCTAAAACCATGTAATTCATCCTGAGTCTATACAAAACACCTCGTTATGACATGAGTCGCCGGCAGGGGAAATGAGCTGGGGACTGCGGGGCAGGAGTGAAAATGAAAACACAGAACTGCTGGATGACTGCAGATAAGAACGGAGGAGGGTCAATGCTGAAACCTGAACAAAAAAGTTCGGATCCAGAACTTTGTTATCCTGGAAGCCGGGGCCTCTGGAAACTGGCAATTTTTGCAATCATGAGATTTTTTTATTTTGCATAATCATCAGTTCCCTGCGAGAAGTGCAGGTTCGTGCAGTAGTTTGGCCATTCCAAAGAAAAGCCTCAAATCCACGGAGAAAACGAGGAGAATATTTCATCCAGCTCTGCAGCTGCAGCACAATAAATAGTCTCATCAAGGTACTCTTTTATCCTTATGGACACATCCTATGCATATACCAGGAGCGAAATCAGAAAACATTGTTATTTTCACAACTGCTCGTTAAAATCCAGGACGTTGTTTGTGCTGTAATCATGATCTCATAATGAGAGCGATGGGAACGGACGGTGGAGTCACGTTGTTGTTTAGAGAAAGATGTCGTTGATTTATAGTTTATGGTAGCCGTGTTGCCTAGCAGAGGACATGTTCAAAGATGTAAAAGCATAAAAAAGTGATAGCTTCTGGAGGAACACATCACACTTTACCTCGTTGAATCACACCAAACCTCTTTTTTTTATCTTTCTGCTGATTTTATTTGTTTGCTTCCACATCTTTCTGACATCATCATGTTATGCTAATATTCTGACTCATAAAGTATCCTTTACGGTTAGCACTTTAAAATGACTCAGTGTTAGTCATCTGTGAGTCTGAGAAGAACACGCCGAGTATATGAGTTTGTTTTCATTCAGAGGAAGCTGAGTGAGTGTGAGAAGGACAACACAACGTCAGTCCTGTTTGCATGAAATTTGATTTTTTGACCTTGGGAACACTAGTTTGACAAAACAAATCCTCAGTTGTACACATCAAAGTGTGTCATTGGTATACAGAGTTGTCCCTTAGTACCATAATAACTATCAAATGTGAGCATTTCATGAGTGAAGATCAGTTTAAAGCAAGACACTTTTTGAAAACTATTTGGGATAAACATCCATTTTATGAAATTTAAACAGCTCAACAGCTCTCCCGGGTGCCTTTGCCTCAGAGGACAGCCTATTTAAATTCACTGTATGAATAACAAATACGGCAATGCATGGCACCTCGTACTTTTTTGAGTACTGTCTGAATTGTTTTGTAGGACTGAGCATCAAAAACTGACAATACTAAGCAATGATTGCCTGCCAGATTCTTAGTCTTGCTTATGACTTTCTCATCTGATATTTCCTGATTTAAAGCCCTTGTTTTTGTGTGTGTGTTTTGTTTTTGCAGAAAAATGTGAAAATGCTGGTGAAAACTGGTGCAGTCTATGTGTAACTGTCAACCCCCGAATCTCAGATGCATAGCCGAGGAGAGCAGCGTGCCTTCCTGTGTGCCATAATGTTTGTTTAAATGCAACCACTGGGGGCGCTAAAGTCTGAAGTTTTCAAATTGTGTGTCTTTAAGGAGTAACTTAAAGCTGGAGTAGGAAGGTTCGAGCAAATATAATTAAAAAAAAAAACAAGTAATAATTGAAAAAGCGGTGTCCTCCGGTGCTCCTAATGGCATCTGCAAGATTTAACAGACCGGAAGAAAACAACCAATCAGAGCCGAGCTGGAGCCTTGCCGTCTCTGAGCAGCTGTCAATCACTCACAAACTCTCATGAACAAACGGTCAAAATAGGCAGCGCTGATCAAATATGAATCAATATTCTGTTACTGTAATACCTATTTCTCTCCTCAAATGTGTTCATAAACATCTTGTAGTGTACTGTTTAGCTGTAAAATGAGAAAGTTTGTGACCCAGCAGCCATGTCGAGATCAGTTGAGGAAATACCAAGCACCGCCCTCCAGCTGGAGTAAACTTTCTGTGTGTGTGTGTGTGAATGTTAACCAGAGCTGACACATAATATCACCTCTAAACAGAAATCTGAAGTCTACAGCTTTATTTCTAAATACTGAAAATGTCCATATATATGCTATTAGGGCTTTTCTATCCCCCTGCTGCACATGCAGCATGATTGTTTGTAAATGGTAAATCTGTTGGTTGTTCTAATTCAACATCAATGACACGTTGATACATTTTGTTAAATGAAAAACGTTTGTAGTCAGCGAACAGCAGGACATAATTCCTCCCTCTGTTAATTCGCGACTACATCCCTGAATGAGAGTAAAGGCTTAATTCAACCTCCGCTTTGTGTTTTCAGTCCAAGAACAAAGTTGTGCGGGTCAGCTCACACGGGGACAGCTCTGTGAATGACTGGACATTTAGAAAGCATTTACATTCTGTTGGCTTACAGATCTCTATTCTCCCCCACGTCTGCTCTGTTCCCATCAAAGCTGCTGTCAACAAGCAGCATCTGGCTACATTCCCAGATCAGGACACAGGGACCGGAGAGTGCCGACGGACGTGTCAGCGCCGAAACCAGCCTCTATCCGAGAGAGAAAAATATCACCATCTTTCTTACGACGTCATAAAAAACTTTTAAAACTCTTATCTGTTTAGATTTACCGAACAGGCTTTGGAATTAATTCCTCCTAAAGCCCCACTGAGCTGTAACTTGATGTCTCTTTTATTGGATCATATTCATGAATATATTTTTTTGGGGACACACATCCTCGGGACGTGCGGCATCTTAGCCAGGAGAAGGTTTCAATCTGAAGCCTTCAATATGAAAGGCATTCCATATTAAAAGCTGTCTGCGGCTGTGATATTTAAGACTTTTTAAAACGGCTGCCTGGATCCCCCAAAGAGGATCAAATTACTCATTTTCATGACAATCTGAAGAAGTGAAAAAAAAAAAAGAGTTCTGACAGAGCAAGTTGAACTTTCTGTGTTTTCAGATGAAACTTTATCCAGATGTGTTAAGGGCATAATTCCAGGCTCGTGGCGAACATTAAAGCTGCACAACGAGACTTTTATTGACATTAAAATAAACAAATACCTTCTGTGTCTACAGGTCTAAATCCAAGTGAGCCAGGTGTAGTATCATTAAGATTTAAAAAAACAACCATAATACTTCATCATTTCAAGCCCTGCGTAACATTTATATATACTCTATATGCCTCTTGATGATGTTTATCTGTCACTTCATTTTGACTTCGTACCCAGCCCAGTGTTGTTAACTCTTTTCCAATGAAAGTAGCTAGCAGCACTAGCTAACTAGAAAGTCATCAAGTCATCAACACTGACAGTCCGTCCCCTCAGGCCTCCCCCAATATCCGGACGGGTGTCAGCTCTGTACAAAGCAGCGGAACAAAAACACCGACACATTTCCGACAACATGATAATAATGCACTTTGTGTGCCTAGTCTGATAGTTTGTAGATATGTAGCTTATAAACAAGACATATCTTAATAAAATATAGCTGTACCGACAGGATACAGTAGAGCACAGAGGCCGTTTCCATGCAGACAAGCGCTCGCGTCTGCCTGTCTGTTCACCTGAGTAGCGCAGAGACCCGCGGATCCCAGCGGGATGTCAGTTGAGTAGGCGGTCCTTAATGTGGACCAGGACACATTCACTACACACTGCTAAAAGACTGTGGTCATATGTAGCCCGCACCATTTCTGAATGTGGTCTGAAAGATGTTATCTCAATGCATCTTGAGTGCGTTCACACCTGTACCGATCACTGAGGACGCATGTTAATACCAGGTCTGACCAGGGCCATAGACCACCCGGAGGAAGCTAGTTTACTGTCCTCACACTAGACTGAATCAAATCCAGCATCTGAACACTTGAAGTAGACAGAGTGTGCAACCTACTGTATTTAGTCTGGGTCAAATCAGAGCAGCTTTCCCCCAAACTGGTAACATAAATAACCCAAACACACTGTCGTCAGCTGTTTCCCCGTACCTGACTCCTGAGCATGTGCTGAGAGCCACCCAGGACTCTGGATGTCCTCTCACATGGCCATGGTAGAAGCAGTGATCCTGAAAGAGAGAAAAGAATTGCAATCAATATTTATTCCATTCATATTTCATCTGGAGGGAAGCTTTAAAACGCTGTGATAATGTTTATGTAGACATGCCCCTGGTGCAGCCAACGATGGATCGACTCGGTGTCACTAAAGCGGGCCACGTGCTCCTGTTTCACGGCTGCCGGTAACAACACTGCCCACTGTATCTGAACAATGACCAATCGATACCGCTCAGCAAAGCTCCTTACAGCTTGTTGACGGTGTTCAGACGGAGGACGGAGCTTGGTTAAACATCCTGATGAGGATTTGAGATTATTTTACCCGACTTGCAACGAAAGAAAATCAATTTGAAGACCTTTAATAAGAAGGAGGGAGGATGCTGGATGCCGTGACACGTGTCAGTTCAAAGCTGTTCAGGTGGCACCGCAGTGACTCACTGCCGGAGCCTTGTTAGCACAGAGACAATGTTTCCACACTGCCCCGATCAGCAACATCATCATGATATTTACACGTTTTGTTCAGCAAGATAATCTCCACAAAGGAACACCACTTTTTTTTTAAGTGTGAATGCAATCGCCAGAAAGTAAAAGCTAACGTTAGGCTATAAACAAACTACACCAGAGGTCACATGAGAGTTAGTATACACAACGAGGCTGTAAAGGAGGACGAGTCGGCGTGATGACGTTGAGTAGTCTCATTTAGCCACTTGTTCGCAACCACCTTTTTAAAGACACGTAAAAGCTTCAAAATTCATGAGTGGGATATTCATTGACATATTTTATTAGTAGAACACAACATTAAAGGGACTGTGTGTAAGTTTTTGCACGTATACATGTTTTTTAATCGTCTTTTTATTTCCAATGTGTGAACAGGTAGCCTTCATTAGCCCTTCTGCTACTTTCTGGGTTTCCTCTATCAGCCTGTAGACGGCTTTTAATGTGAACAAATGCGGTACGTTTTTTTTTCCGGGATAATCAAACAGATGTGACGTCATGCTCCCTAGCGAGTGCCTTTATTTTCAGCTCTGCTACAAGGCTAACAGCGTGCAAACATAGCGAACGTTCGGTTAAAAATGAAGTTCGCTAACTCCCAAAAAACAACCAGCCCCCACCACAGCTCAGACTCCAACACAAACTCCAATGAAGCACAAAAAAAAACAAAGTTATATCTAGTAAAGCCCGTCTTGCTAAACAGGAATGTGACCGACGTCGGGGGGAAAACTTGGATCAACATCGGCCGGACCTTCGATTCATGGAGGAACCAAAGCGGACCCCGAGCTGACAAAATTCCTATTAGCATGGTATGCTAACATTACTGCCAAGCATGTGAAATATAGAGTGATATTGTGGTTTTAGCTGTCAGTCACGTTCAGTCTCGTGTGTGACGCCTCACTGTTTTGACCGATGCTTGTTCGCATTTACGTAGTGCGAGCACAAGCGCAAGCAACAGGACGCTGACTGTCGTTGACTTAACGACCACAGGTGTCACTGTTAACAAGCAATTTCTGAGTCTTACATAGAGCCCCTTTAAAATCTCTTCAGCTTGTGTTAACCACAGACCTTATTTCAGGCATCTAACTAAAAAGTCATTGACTTCCAGACGAGGGAACCAGAAGTGCTAAAATGCTAACTCATATCTGGGTTTTAGGACTCATTCCTGTACCACTCTGTTGCCAGTAGACGAGTATGCCTTCTATATTTTTCTGGTGTGTCAGAAACACGCTGAAATTGAGAGTTAGTGTACCGTAGAAAGCAGCATGGAGGCCAATGAAAATGTTCTTTTTTTAATATATCTGTTACTTTTTCAGTCTCTCTTTCAAAACTTGGTGTCGAACTAATTTGGAACAAGCGCCGCTTGGAAGGAGACCAACGGAATTTGTGGCCAGAAAAGAGGCGGAAATTAGCGTGCCCACCCAGGTGTCATGTTTCCATCACTGCCGAACGGAGCTGAAGCCGATTAAATAGCCGTGACTACTGCAGAGTCATTTGTGCCAGCAATGAATGCTGATTATAACCTTTCCCACTGAAGACAAAGCCAGATGTTAGTGTGGTTTTTGTCCAGTAGGTAAGGGGCTTTACTGACCATATGCCAACATTTGACTGCCATAATAACTTCACAATGAACATCGTGGCCAGTAAGCAACCATTTAATGTCTACCTTTTTCAAAATAAGTGACAAAAATGATAGATTTTGCGCTTTGTTTCTCAGATGTACTGAAAACTGTGACTATAAAACCGGGTTTTGTGTCCCGTTATACCTCTAATGAACTACAAACAGAAGTGCAGCGGTGACTGTGGCGCTTCAGAGTTCTGTTGAGTTTATAATAAAGGCTGAAGAGACAAAAGATTTTTTATTACCCTTAAGTTAAAACCAGCCAAGCTGTCAGAACACCTGCCTCTCTCTGCTAACTATTGTATTATAACTTATATAAAAGGGGGAAAAAAGACATAAGAAACTAGTACTTTCAACCTTCAAAGTACAAATGTATCACACCTTTCATGATTTCTAAAAGACGCTCTGCCTATGGGCCTAAAGACCTGCTGTTAATGTTGAAAAGGGATTTATCACCACAAGGTTGAAATTATGCCTGCATTCAGCTTTTTGACTATTCAAAAGTCTCTGTCAGCTCATCAGAGAGTGAATGATCTCTTTCATTTGAACAGCAGCAGCAGCAGCAGCAGCCGTGAGTGCTCTGTTAGAGCCAACATACAAATCAATTGTCAGCGAGAAGCGTCCCTGCCAACCCTCAGCAATTAGTCTGGGTACAGGTAGAGGATGTGATGTGGACGCAGGCCAAGAGATCGGCCCCGCTAGGCCTTGTTTCAGCTGTGTGAGGGACAACCTGCCATCTGTGAGGGCTTACCGTGCAGAAAGGCGCTGTCACATGCAGAGATGGATCCCATCTGCAGTTAAAGCCGTGCGGTCCAAAGTTGGAACATCAAACTGAAATGTCTGCAGCAGGTTATTTTAATTTTGTGGAGGGCGTCGAGTTTTAGCTCACTTTGTTCGACCGGGTTGTAACAAAGACATTTGTTACGCATCAGGTCTTTCTCAATCTGTGTTTTTGTCTTAAACATGTGATCTCGTGGACTCGTGAAACATCCTATATGCCTATATATCTATATGCAGTGAAAAAATAATAAATGTTCTTAAAACTATTTTAACAAATTGGGCAAAATGGGAATACATTTTTTATCTTCTCATTTTCTGTCCACACACAGTCTTGCACGTTTCCAGTTTCGCAACTGCAAAGTTCATTAGAACCGACTTTCTACCTGCAATTATCTCTAAATCGTAGGGCTGTGTATTGGCAACAACCTGGCAATACGATACGTATCATGATTCAGAGGTAACGATTCAATATATTGTGATATATTGTGATACTGTAAGCAAGGCGATATATTGTGATTTTTTCAAATCTAACTTTAGGAAGACATATAGTATAAAGACACATCATCATCTGAGTCAAAGTGGAGACTATGGAGACTAACAAGACTGTTTAGGGACCCCGGTATGCAGAAATATAGAAATATACACCATTTTAGTATAGGCAAAAGTAAAACATTTGTACTGCATTCAAATAATTCGACATGGTTTTTGCCCAAAACTACATGGAATAAGCATTAAGTGGGTGTGTATGTAAAGAGGAGACTCGTGGGTACCCATAGAACCCATTTTCATTCACATATCTTGAGGTCAGAGGTCAAGGGACCCCTTTGAAAATGGCCATGACAGTTTTTTCTCGCCAAAATTTTGCATAAATGTGGAGCATTTTTTAGCCTCCTTCACAACAAGCTAGTATGACTTGGTTGGTACCAATGGATTCCTTAGGTTTTCTAGTTTCATATGATACCAGTATCTTCACTTTATCTTTAAAACAGCCCCTTCAATCCCCTTCATTAAATATTTATCGACACCAGGATTTAACTGTTAACTGACAGCAGTGAGCTGTTCTGAAAGATTCACAGTTCATGTACAATGAGATCATTTGTAGAATAGCAGCAGAAACAGGACTGTTTCAGAAAGGAAATAAGGACAAAAAGACATGAATGAGGCTTTTCAGATCAGTAGAGGAGGAGCAGAGCCGGGGATTATTTCTTATATTAACTGTATAGTTGGCAGAATTACAACCGGTGCCGGTACCCAATGTCAGCAGCTGCGTCAGCGCCAATGGAGGCTTCATCTGCTGTCTGTTCACTGTCAGTCACATTGTCTGTCATTGCTCCTAAATATTTAAACATGAATATACATTTTACAGAATAGATCAATAGATCAACTCCCCCAAAATTAGATTTTGCTGTCTTCGGGGCGTCCTAGGTGTTAATAACGGAGTCCCCCGTATTTGGCACACCATTTTTGTCTCAGAGTTTGAGCAGTTTGTTTGAGCTTCTCCCCTGCTCTTGAACAAACTTCCAGCCTTCAGGATCAAACACTTTATCATATTTTAAGAAAGATGTCAAATCGGAATGACCCGATATTAGATTTGTCTTCATCCCAAACCTTTAAGCTGGTGGATTGTGGGATAAAAGCTCACCGAACCGTGTCTGATAGAGACGCTGCCTGTGGGTGTTTGGACCAACTCTGGTTTGTTCACAATTGGAGAGAATCAGAATGAACTGAGAGAAAATCAAAAGGTATTCAAAGATCACATCTCTCAGTTTGCTGCTTGAATTCAATTATCAGGAAATATCAAATGAATTGTTTCTGTAATAAGATACAAGTGATTATGCCTACTCGCTTGTGTCTCAGTGCTGTGTGGGGGGAAGACTGTCTTCATAGTTTTATAGTCTGATGAAAGGAACAGAAATATCTTCTGCTACAAGTTTAACCACGGAGCAAAGCCTCAATGTATTCTCTGTAGTCTGGACAAGGCTAGTGAGGCGAGACGGTCGGGCTCTATCAATCACCATACAAGCAAAAATCTGCTCCGAGAACGTTCACGTCATGCAAACTGATCCCAACTTCAGGCAGATGTTGCAACACGGGCACTGTGTTTCATAAAACCAATCCTTCTTTTACAGATATCTCTGCACCTCTGTCTGTGTTAAACCCTCTGTTTCTGTCTCATCTGTCCCATCATGTCACACCACCTATTCATCATCAACACCAAGAATACAAAGCATGTATCATGTGATGGTTGAAAGGGATTTCTGTTCAAAATGTACCTTAAAGGGAGATTTGTCAAGTGTTTAATACTCTTATCAACATGGGAGTGGATAAATATGCTGCTTTATGCAAATGTATGTATATATTTATTATTGGAAATCAATTAACAACACAAAACAAAGACAAATATTGTCCAGAAATCCTCACAGGTACTGCATTTAGCATAAAAATAGGCTCATAATTATATCATAAAGTGGGCATGTCTGTAAAGGGGAGACTCGTGGGTACCCATAGAACCCATTTTCATTCACATATCTTGATGTCAGAGGTCAAGGGACCCCTTTGAAAATGGCCATGACAGTTTTTCCTCGCCAAAATTTAAAGTTTGGAGCGTTATTTAGTCTCCTTCCCGACAAGCTAATATGACCTGGTGGGTCATGCTTTGGCCAGCATCCTCACTCTAGTTTCATATGATGCCAGTATCTTCATTCTAGCTTTAAAACTGAGCCTGTTATAATCTAAAAATTGTAAGTTGCGTTAACGCGTTAAAGAAATGAGTGGTGTTTAAACAAATTTACGTTAACACGTTATTATCACGTTAACTTTGACAGCCCTAATTATTTAATTTATTTAGTCTAATGGCTTATTTCCTGTGGTCCTCCAACATTTAACACGTGACTAACAGATGTACGAAGGTGGAGTGAAAGCTCTCTTTATAATAATAAAAAAAAAAAACAGGCTACAAATGACTGACTGTTATTCCAGGGCACTTTGAAGATGCTCTCTGTTGTGATCAACTTAAGACTTGGAAGATTATTCCATTGTGCTGCGGCAGAATAAAGAAATGCTTTTACCTGTCAAACTCTTAAACAACACAGTATACAATTTGTTGAACAGCGTCTTGTTGAATAGCTATGAATGTTTTTAGTCGGTAAAAGCATTTCCATAAATATGGAAAATGGTAAGTGGACATGCATTTATATAGCTCCTTTCTAGTCTTCCGACCGCTCAAAGTGCTTTACCCTACATGTCAGTATTCACACACACATTCATACACTGATGGCAGAGGCTGCCATGCAAGGAGCCAACCTGCCCATCAGCAACTAATCTAAATACTCATTCACACATCGATGGCTCAGCCTTCGGGTTCAGTATCTTGCTCAAGGACACTTCGAAGGACACAGTCCACATGCGGACTGGAGAAGCCAGGGATCGAACCGCCGACCTTCTGCCTGGTGGACGACCTGCTCTACCTCAGAGCCATAGCCGCCCCACCGGCACAGCTTTTTTTTGTTTTTTTTTAGAGCCTCACTTTGTTTTATGTCTGGTTTGATACATAGTTTGTCCACCAGAGTGTGGCCCAGTCGCCAGAAAAAAATGTTGGCATTGTTACGTTTCTGAAAACCAGAGAAAGAAAGATATTAGAAAAAATATTTGTCTGTTGTATATTTTGGAAAAGTCAATAAAAACCTTAGGACACATATAATCACATGGATTTATTTTCGTATGATTTCCATATACCCACGATCCCGACTGACTGTAATGTCTTTCAGAGGCTATAGCTCAGTTATAGAGCTAGAGTAAGGACTGTTGGTATCATATGAAATTAGAAAACCTAAGGAATCCATTGGTACCAACCATGTCATACTAGCTTGTCGAAAAGGAGGTTAAATAACGCTCCAAACTTATGCTAAATTTTGGCGAGGAAAAACTGGCATGGCCATTTTCAAAGGGGTCCCTTGACCTTTGACCTCAATATATATGAATGAAAATGGTTTCTATGGGTACCCATGAGTCTCCTCTTTACAGACGTGCCCACTTTATGATGATCAGAAATTGGAATTGCATAAATTGGGTATGACTGGAAAGCTGAAACTGTTGTGGAATCAATGAGCCCATTTGGGGTATATCTCGCCAAAAGTTACTTTGAAAATGTTTCAACCAAGATGGTAACGGTATCCCAAATTTGGGGTCCTGGCTCATGGACTATAAGGTTAGAAAAAAACATCATGGTTTGTGTTAAAGTGAACTGCAGTCAGTGGGTCGCAGCCTGTAAAGGTCCGTTGTGGAAGACATGCTGGACTCAGTCTGCAGAGCCCTGCAGTCTTGCCGCCGCTGCTGCACAGAGCAGTGTTGGCTTGTTTATTCAAAGTTTAGCAATATTGAAAGTGTCACTGCAGTGCACTGCAGG
This sequence comes from Sebastiscus tertius, assembly GCA_916701665.1. Taxonomy (NCBI): domain Eukaryota; kingdom Metazoa; phylum Chordata; class Actinopteri; order Perciformes; family Sebastidae; genus Sebastiscus; species Sebastiscus tertius. The sequence continues at coordinate 14,992 of CAKAOH010028791.1, forward strand.
TCCTTGGGTTGCCAACAATACACCCGCCAAATGTGAAGTAGATCGGATGAATGGTTCTCGAGATATGTGACGGACACACGTACAGAGTCCTTGCTCTATAATTAGATGTCTACACGTCAAATGACATGTGTTTACCTAGCAGGGACTACTTGTACCAGCCTGTTTCCAAAGCAAGTGAATGTAGCAGCTCTAAAACTAACCATTCATTTTAATCAACTTTTATTCGTCTGAATAAGTTATTCATCACGTAACTAACCGTAAGCGTACATTATTGGGCATGCAGCGCTGCAGCCAAAAGTCTGCTGAGGACAAGCGGATGATTCGGTTCTTATGATGTAGAACTTAACAGTGATGTTGATCAAAGGGCCAATCAGGGGGCTCAACCGCCACTGATCATCAAAAACTCTGAGACGTCTGCAAAGATTCTGATAACGTGAGTCTTTAAAGATTGAAATCAAGCGACTTCAATGGACTTGACATGAAGAGGATTGTGACTTTGCTAAATACTGTTGATGACAGACCAAAGAGAGGATTACCAAAAGTTATTTTTTCCTAAATTTTGAATCTCAATAAACGTAAAACCAAGAAGTCAATGACCTCCGAAAATGACGCTGTGTTTAAAAAGACATAATTCAGGTAGTCTTTTTTTATGAGGAAACTAAGGTCCTTTGAGAGGCGATGTGGAGTTTTAAAATGTAGCCATTAGAGTGTCTATTATACGGTCTTCTTCTAGTCATATTATAAGTGTCCTTTTTAAAACAGATTTCCACCATAAAATGTCCACATTTTGAGATGAGGACATCTCAGAAAATCTTCCGGTAATAGAAAGTGAGAGTCAGACTGGGGGGGAGTAAAAGCTTTTCCTTCTGCCTCTGCTTTAAACTTTGAGGGCTTTATATCAGTTTGTGGTTGAAGAATAGCAGCATCTTTCTGCTCCAGACTATAAAGTTCATCCAGATGTGACATGTTGCCATAGTAGAATGTAGAAGAACATCTGAAACTGCACTGATAGGCTTCTTTGTTTATATTAAATATATTAGATTTCAGAATTTGTGTGATCACTGTTGCAATGCTATTTGCACCATTACACATTATATTGTTAATTTCCACATACATTAAAGACTCCTCTGAGGCTGCAATGTGTCCACGGTTACAGGCACATTACAGATTGGAGTTCATCTTGTTGCTCAGTCAGACCATGTGACGTATCAGCATGTGTTCCAAGTGGCATAAAACCATTTTGTTTGCATGCATCTTGTGTTTGTGTGAACCAAGTCTGTTTGTGTACACATGTTGAGTCTTTTTATAGATACAGTACATTTGTCAGTGTGTATTAAAATGTGTGAAACTATAAGTGATTGATCGAACATCGGTATCGGCCGATATTCACCTCATTGACTGCCATCGGCCTATCGGCAAATAAGGTGTCATTCGAGGCCGATGTTTATCTGTTGTGTTGCATCTACTTTACGCCAGCTGATGTTGCGTTGGTTATTTGCGGTCGGACTCAGACAACAGTAACCAGCTGCTGGCTGGACATGACTCTGACAGCAGGCGCCATGTGCACCTGTAGTTCATTTACAAATAAAAGTGGAAGAAAAAGTCGTCCGTGTGGGAGTATTACAGTGTCTCGGAGAAAGATCAGCGACAATGACAAATTAAGCACTAAAACAATGACTTACAAGATTTATTAAAAACAGTCACTGTGGGTCTGGATGGGAATGAACTTCATGTGTGCGTAATGTGTCACTAAAAGCCTGTCAGTCCAATGAGGAGTGACGCAGCACCCAGTACGTTACAGTGGGAACATCCTCCATACCGAGATCATAGTCCAGGCAAAGCGGAGCTCTCGCTGCTACTAGTCCACTAGTTAATCGATCGCGGAAGGTGTCGTTCTCTCGGACCGATAAAACAATTAAAATGGTTCGCCAAATATACTTGGGCAGCCGTTAATGTAAAGGCGGCCCGCCCAGGTAAAGTCTGTGTGAGAAACACTGCTTATATTTCTAATCGCTTTCACATTTAATTTATGTTTCACAATACTTTTTGTTGGGCTTTCTAAATACTAAAACATTCTTCTTATTGTGTAGGTAGCTGAATAGCAGCTGAAAAGGCTTTTGAAGCAGTTCAATTTAAAAAAAAAAACAAAAAAACTTTTTCATGTGAAAGAAGGTTATATTGTTGTTTCATAAATTTGTCTGATTTCATTTGTGCTCATTCAAAGACACTGTAATGAAATGCTGAATGATTTTAAAACAGCTCAGTTCTGGGGTTTTTTATAATCAAGAGGTCTTTGTTTCCCTGGCACAAAAGGGGAATAAATAACAAAATAAACAAAAACATTAGTATTGGTACGGACTATCGGCCAAATAGTTATTTAAACATCGGTATCGACTATCAGCCCAGAATCAGTGCATCTCTAGAAATTATAGTGATGCCACTATTGCATATATCTGTCACTACAACAGATACACGTCTTCCTGTTAACGCGGTTTCACATGTTGAGCGGTGCAGTTGTGTGGGTGCATGTTTTATAGTTGAAAGCAACCAGCGTGGTGCTGCACGGGGCTCTAGCAGTCGCCTTTCATATAGCTTCTACTTCCTTTAACACACTTTCAGCCGAGCTGCCGAGCCCTGCTCCCTAAACTGCCACGCAGCTTGTCTGACACACGTTCGGCAGCGTTAATAAAGTGCTTCATAATTTATGCATCACTTACGACAGCGGCCTTGTGGCACCGTGACGTCTCTCGTGCGGTCGCAAGAAATATGATTAAAGGAAGAAAAAATGTGTTTTACAGTGTAGGATTTCAATCTGCAGAGTCATTCTGTTATGAACTGCGGTAATAATTTGTGAACTCTCGTTCTGTCAGTCTGCTCTATCTAGTTGTAGTTAGTGATTTCCTACAGAAAGCTCTGTGAAAAGAAGATTGGACTTTTATTTATCTTTCATTTGTGATGAGTGTTTTTTTTTTTTATCTTTGGTTTGGAACAGATGGAGCAAACTACAGGTGTGAAAATTACTTCAACAAAGTGGAACACATTCCTCCTCCTTTAAAAAATATCCGTCACCTTCACAGAAAGTAAAGAAAGCTCAGCAGCTTGGCTTTTTCGTTGCTGTAGTGACAGCACACGCTGATCTATTAATAGTACTGCAGATGTTGTTTGACAAAGTTCCATCTTACAATACTTTGTCACACAATACATTTTACCTAAACTGTTATGTGTTAAAGCCGTGCCGTGCTGCTGCTGTGCTGTTTAACTCATCCCTATGTGGAGACGAGCACTGGAGCCATAGCTGGGATCCTACTAAAGTGAAACATTTTGGTTTTACATTTGAAATGTAGTTTTTCACACACAGACTTTGGTGGAAAAACCTTTTCCCCCATTCACATCTCTTCATAAGAAGTACTCCTTTCCCTCATCCCTGTTAAAATGTAATGTAAATGTAATGATATGAAAATCTTGGATTAACAAAATGAGTTAACAACCACCACTAGTAGCTCTGAATGCATGGAAGACTACAGCCACCAATATTAAAATGAAATCATTTAATCATATATTTGTGTGTGCATGATGTATGAAAAAAAATAAAGATTTCATTTATAATGCATAATTACAACCTAAATTAAAACTAAAATACGAAGAATAATCTTTAATTCTCTTAAGATAACACTGCCATAAAGTTAAAGGAGCTAAACGCGAGATTGGGAGCATTTCTATTGCCTCCACATAGCTCTCAACGTGGCGACGGCTGAGCCGGCGGCTCGTAGCTGACGGTGCTAACAGTGAAAACTAACGGCAACAGTGCTGACAGAGCTAATAGTGTTTATGAGGGGGAACCGGAGAGCGCTCACATGCACTAATATGTACTAAAAGCCCACACGACTGGCCCGGTGATGTCAACAAAGCACAGAGAAGCTCTGATTCCAACACACACAGAGTAAGAGAGACTTCATTCTCTGCTCAGGTAGACATAACTCCTCTATATCTTTACAGAGACAATAGTTGTTTACTGCTATATCAATGCCCTGGATATGTATAGAGAACCGTTAATATAATGTAATGCAAAAAGGACTTTTCATTTTCATTTTTGAATTGGCAGAAAATGTGCAAACTGGACTTTTACATTTGAATTTAAATATCCTGTTATCAGCTGTTCTCATCTATCCAACAGCACAGTGACACGCCTACATTGTTAGCCTATCATCTCGCTGCTGTCTCTTTTTAAATAAGATTCTCTCTCCGCCTTTAGTACGTTCATGCTGCTGTTATACGTGCGCCCCCTCCACCTCCCCGTCACCGCCCAGTCTACACAGATTCATCAGCTTCATCATTCATCAGCCTCCTCAGCACTACCAGTCTCAGCAGAGTCCTCATCACCTCCATCAGTGTCTGGACTCCACGGGGGGAATTTATCTCGCTGTTGCTCAGGGCAGACGCCCCTCCATTAAAAAATCTCCCCGTAGAGTCTAAACGCCAAAGACTTCCTGTCAACACTTTATTATCACATGTCGTCTGTTATAATAAACAATTATCCTTGTCTCTGCTGATTGAAATTAATGTTCCTAATGACTAATTTCATAAAGATGATGATATTTATTTACAAAATGAGACTTCTCACTTGATTTATTACCTCAGTAAACATCGTAAACATGAGTTTATGATCTCAATCACTAGTTTCAAGTCTTCTTCAATACAGCATGATGTTCATTTAGTACATTATGGTCCCATTTAGAGTCAAATAGACCATAAAGCAGGGGATGCTTTAGGGCGGGGCTATCTTGTGATTGACAGGTCTCTACCACGGCGTTGTCCGGTCTGGGAGTCGTCCTTGTTTTCATCTTTGAACTTTAACTCTTTCACAGTGTTTTTTTCAGTTCATGAAAGTTTATTAGAACCTTTTTGGTCGCCTGAAAACGTCTTATTCAACGTTCAGTTGTAGCTCCACTATCTCGTGTCACTTCTGGTTGCAAGAAACCAAGATGGCGACGACCGAAATGCAGAACTCAAGGCTTCAAAACGGCAGTCCACAAAGCAATTGGTGACATCACGGTGAAACCATGTCATTCAACAATTCATTTAGATTTGGCTCACCTTCCTATGTCACATACAGGCTCATTAGAATATACCGCCCACAGCTTGAGAACTACCTTTGCATATTTTTCTCATAAGCCAATCAGAGCAGACTGGGCTTTTTGAGTTTTTGAACATTAAAGCACGTAAACACGTTCTAGTAGAAACCCAAAATACAAGTATGAACCTAGAAATGAGCATGATGTGTCCCCTTTAAGCCCGTTGCTTCATACTTACAGTGTAATTGTTGTTGGTCACAGTCACCGGCTGCCCATCTTCTGTGTAGTAGGTCTCTGTGAAGTCTGGACTTAGAAGCTCGCTGGGAAAGAGAAAGAGAGAAGAGGGGAAAAGATTAGATAAGATTGTACTTTAATGATCCCTTTGTAATTTAGGTCAAAGCAGCAGGAGGTAGAAATAAGATAGAACATAGAAAAATACAGTCTGAGGCCATGACCACAGAGACCACTGCTTTTACACTCCAGGAACATCGTCTTTATCCATTTGGAGCATCTAAGATTTGCGGTCCAGTTGGGTAACCAAAAAGAGAAAAACAAGGCCCAGTTGGCAGTAAATGTCTTCAGCCTTCTCTCATCGTCACATAATGTCATGATATAATAAACAGCACCAGGCTGGCAGTGTCTCCTTTAGTCAGCCAATGACATTAGCCGATGACATTATCTAATGTAATTATCTAGACTAGCTACGTGATTGACAGCAGCTGACTGTGTGGTTGCCTAGCGATAACAAGAGATGTTTCCTGAGCTGCTTCTTGTGCGAAACCAGTCCCATGATGACTGACGTTTTTCATTCTTTCTCATATTTCCTCTCTTCTCACCACTTGTTATCACTAGACATTTTATATTTTACCCATTTATATTAAAATAATAATATTTAATCATTATTAGGGCTGTCAATCGATAATATTCAATAATATTCAATCACGATTAATCGCATGATTGTCCACAAATTAATCGCACACAACAGAACATCTGTTAAAAATGTACCCTAAAAGGAAGATTTGTCAAGTATTTAATACTCTTATCAACATGGGAGAGGACAAATATGCTGCTTTATGCAAATGTATGTATATATTTATTATTGGAAATCAATTAACAACACAAAACAATGACAAATATTGTCAAGAAACCCTCACAGGTACTGCATTTAGCATAAAACAATATGCTCAAATCATAACATGGCAGCCCAACAGGCAACAACAGCTGTCAGTGTGTCAGCACTATGACTTGCCCCAAACTGCATGTGATTATCATAAAGTGGGCATGTCTGTAAAGGGGAGACTCGTGGGTACCCAAAGAACCCATTTTCATTCACAGATCTTGAGGTCAGAGTTCAAGGGACCCCTTTGAAAATGGCCACACCAGTTTTTTTTTAGCATTAGCATGGATTCCTTAGGTTTTCTAGTTTCATATGATACCAGTATCTTCATTCTAGCTTTAAAACTGAGCTGGCTACAACCTAAAAATCACAAGCTGCGTTTAAAAAAATGAGTGGTGTTAAATATAATTTGCATCTAGACATGATTGTGACTTTGTATAACTGCATGTATAGTGGTGACAAATGACAAAATAGGTTCCCCAAGTGGCATACAAGTGTCTGGTTAAACATAACGGATGATTATAATATTATTAAGTATGATTAATTATGATGAGGTTGCTCGGGTGCCTGTGAATGTGATGCTTCTGCGAAAGAACTCCTAAGATGATCTAATGCGATGCCGACAGCTGCTGTGTGATTTGTGTATCTTGTTTTTACATTCATTTTGTTTTATGAATAAATGTTGAGTGCAAAAAAATAATAATAATTTGCATCATCAACAACGTGTTATTATTGCGTTAACTTTGACAGCCCGAATTAGAATAGATTTAATCATAATTTCATCAGAGCAGGAAACTGCTGCTTTCAACATTCAAGCATGTTGCGTCTTTTGGGGGAGTGACACCCAACCAGAGACCCAACAACCACTAATGATATTATCAGGGGTCCTATTGGCTTGTCCTCTGCGGCTACATTTATCAGGCGGGGAGAGCCTCATGAAAAGATGCTACTGATTGCATTATGGGAAATGTAGCATTTTAGACATTTGCCCCCATACTAGGGCATAAAAGTCAGAATATCTTGGCCTGCTCATTTATAAAATATATGTCTGTTATGAATACCCAGCTGTATGGGAGTGCTATATTTAATCACTGGAGAGCCCCTTTAAGATGTAAATAGTTAATCCCAGAAAGAGTAATGGTGCTATTTTAGACCGTAAGTCTAATATTATTCTTAGTTTCATTTAACAGACTGTAGCAAGCAGACATGTCAGTATGGCTGGGTCGTCCACAGAGACGGTCCAACATGTAGTCTGTCTTTCAGCCAAGTCACAACAAGAATTTATGACTCTGTGATCGCCTAATATGGCACAGTGAGCATCTTGATAGGGAAAATTATTGTGTAGGCTGATCCCAGGGGAAGCAGCGCTCTGACAGTTTGGTATTTTCCTGACCTTGTAAGCCTTGTTGGCTGCTGGTGGAAACTTTGAGATGGAAACTAGGACTGTCAAAGTTAACGCCATAATAAGGCGTTAGCGCAAATTTGTTTTAACGCCACTAATTTCTTTAATGCATTAATGCAAATTGATTGACTGATTGAAAAGTTGTAAAGCTAGTGTGAAGATACTGGTATCATATGAAACTAAACAACCTAAAGAATCTATTGCTACCAATCATGTTATACTAGCTTGTGGCGAAGGAGGTTAAATAACGCTCCAAACTTATGCAACATTTTGGTGAGGAAAAACTGTCATGGTCATTTTCAAAGGGGTCCCTTGACCTCTGACCTCAATATATGTGAATGAAAATGGGTTCTATGGGTACCCACGAGTCTCCCCTTTACAGACATGCCCACTTTATGATATAATTATGAGCCTATTTTTATACTGAATGCAGTACCTGTGAGGGTTTCTGGACAATATTTGTCATTGTTTTGTGTTGTTCATTGATTTCCAGTAATAAATATATACACAGATTTGCATAAAGCAGCATATTTGTCCACTCCCATGTTGATAACAGTATTAAATAATTGACAAAATCTCCCTTTAAGGTACATTTTGAACAGATGTGCAATTAACTATGGACAATCATGTGATTAAATATTTAATCGATTGACAGCCCCTGATAGAAACACACAAACTTTAATAGGACATTCACTCCTGTTTTGCCTCACTAGCTCCGAGCGCTCACTAAATTCAACTGATGGTTTACATGATTGAGAATGACTTGAGCTCAGGAACCTTTGCTCCTGAGTACAATAAACAAGACAACATGCAATCTCTATAAATGTCTGACAGAGAGGTACCGCCACGCAGGCTCAGAGTAATGACAGTAACGGGCTGATGTGTGAGACCTCATTCTATCTCACACTACACTTTCCCACCGAATCTCTGCTTTGAAGAAAGTGCAAAGTCAGACAAAGCTTCAATGATATTCATAGCTTCTTTCTTTGCTTGCTGACATCCCCGTATGATATTCTGATATTGCCGAGCTTGATTGCTAAAAGCATAATCTCCTGCAAATGAAATGTGGGATCAGCAGGACCGGAGTCTTTCATGTTGATGGAGTTGGGGCATTGATAACAAAAAGAGACAGAGAAGGGGAAAAAAAAGATGCCTTCGCTGCGATTGTATCAAGTCTATTCATCTGTTAGTTACTTATCTCATGCAAATAAAGTGCAGATAAAGAAAAGTTTGTTTGCACCAGATAAGAATTTGCACTTTTGTTGCTCTTCTAGCTGCAAGACGTCTTTGGAAAGTGCCACAAAAGAAAAGAGATTATTGTCGGATGTCTCCTAAAAGGTCACCATACAACTAAAATGCATCGGCTCCATTTAAGCCCGGGAGAAGAAAAGGTGACATTTGTCATGTCTGGGGACGGAGGAGTCTGTATTCAAATGCCAAGACGTCCCTGGACGGACGCATCAGTGTTACAGATGTAAGGATGATACCGCGAGGACGCGGTCTGGCCTCATTCAGCCTCAGTGTGTGGCTGAATTACTGACCAGACAGGGGACTCTGGCAGCAGATCCCTGAGCACAAATGGACAAATGGAAGACGGACATGAAAAGATGAGCCCAATCTCCATTTGGTCCTGGGGGCCCTATTGTATTATTCATTGAGGGAGATCGTAATGGAACATGATCCAGCTTTCTCACCCCTTTTACTGCAGACAATTTGCTCTGCTATATAAAAAGACGTGGCAGTCCTCTAACGTTAATTTGATTGAAGCTTGTGCACAGACAGCAGTGTGTGAAATTCAAGTCCATCCAATCCAGCGAGCAGTATTTACACAGCATTTTCATCAAAGGGAGAAAGAATGAAAAAAGCGGATTGCTTTTCGTTGCAGGTGACTGAAGATTATAGTCAAATATCTCCTATGGCTTAATTAAAAACTGGCAAAGGGTGTGATTAACTGTGGAAAAGCTCGAAAGCTTAGCAGACACTGGTGAAATGTTCACCAACAGTGATCACCTACTGGCTACGATAAATAACCTTTAACTTCCCTGGAGAAAAACAACAGGCGATGAGCAGTGTGTGGGATCAGTGTCGATCAGATCGCCAATTTGTCAGGTTCTGGAGCCTCTGCTCTTTGAGGATGTAGTCGATTGGCAAAGATTCATTGTTCTTGTAGACTGAGGGTGTGTGATGGTTGGCTCACTAATGTTGATGACACAATGGTTTATGTCTTAAAGAAAAACTATGGGTTTTATTTCTGTAGCTCTGGCCATTGATTCTATCAGTTATGACAGCTAACCAAAGTATTTGCTGAGATTTTGGAACACGGCAACATTACTAACTAGAATTACCGCCTCGCGGTTTTATGCCTACGCCAACGCAGTTTACATCCATGTCTGTCTGAAATGTCATCATTTATCCTATTAGACAATAGTGTGAAATTGTCATAATAACCATATGAATTCTTGAGTTATGGCCAGTGGTTCAACCTTTGGGTCTAAAAAGTGAAGCCAATGCAGGAGTGCCGTAAACCTGCATTCTCTCTAATAGCCAGCAGGGGGCAACTCCTCTGGTTGCAAAAAGAAGTCTTATTGTATAGAAGTCTATGAGAAAATTAGCCTACTTCTCACTTAATTTATTAAGGTATCGTGAACGCTCAGGTTCAGGCAAGATCGCAAGATAATTATTAGACGTGTATAAAACACATGGCTTTCTTTCCCCCCCCCAAAAGGGGCGCGGCCTTGACTTTTTGCAAAGTACCTATATGTGCTGGTCTGATGTGTATGGCAAGTACAGTAGGTCAAAGTTGAACTTGGAAGTCAGACTGCAAACTGTGATGGATGTTAAAACGGGCTGTGGTTTATCAATTTATCATTAGCCTTTGTTTTTCCTTTCAAATAAATCTGACTGACCTGAAGGTTTGTTTACAACCAGTCTGACAAATTGTGTTTGTCTTCCTGTCAGAGAGTGTCTACAATGTCATCACAACCGATAGAACTGTCTCCAACAATTTTTTTGTTTTTCTGGAGTCTTTGCTGTTTCGACAGTGATTAATCGGTCAGATTTGACGCCTAATTTGGCATACAAAGTGTTGCACTTGGTTGATGAACAAAGTTGTGTGAAGACTGAAAAAACAAAAAGCTTGAGAGAGAAGTTCAAAACCTGCACATGGTCACATCTGTATGCACGTGGCCTGTCGCTGCGTAAAGTGGGTTCGATTGTCTGATTGTTGGTTACGAAAAGTAGCCAAAATTGTCAGACGACGCCCCCCAAATTCCACCATTGGAAATGGGCTATCAGGCACTATTAGACCATCAGACAAGCACCTTTGCTTGAGGAATACTGAGGCCTTTAATCGTGACAAAAGTAGAGGATTACCACTCTTTCAGCATAAGGAACATAATGGTAAACAGAAGCCTCAGAGATTTGTTTTGTTTCTTTTGTGTGTTTCTATACCCTGATCAGTATATCAGTGTCTGAATGAGGACAGGTTACACATGCGCAAAATTAACATAGCAACATATTCGGCTCCCGTTCACTTCCATACTGAGCGAAAGGGGCGAATAAAACATTTGCTTCCGGCGGCAAAGCAAAGAGTTCAACTTTAGTGAACTTCCAATGGCAAAGACGCGTGCGTGGTTGACCCCACTTACTGCCCACATTCAGCACGAATATCGCCTGGTGATGGTCACTGGCCTGCATTCACGCATTTGTATATGTCATTATAGTATATGAGTATACTGATAGTGGCTATTTTGGGGCAACACAATAGATAACTTCTCAGTGTCACATTGCTTGAATGAATAGAATGCATATGGTTTCTCCTCACTTGATACCAATTATAGTTGGTATCAAGTTGAGTTACTACTCTCCAGAAAATGTGATGATTCTGTGATTTTAATTAAGCTTACTAACCTCACCATATTGTTGTGGTTGATTCTTCTTTCCCACCTCTGTAAGGGAGGGAGTGTGCAGATCTGCCGTGTACAGCGTTAAGCGCTATCGTCTACCATGAATGCTCATTAAAAAAGTGCCAGTGGATGTGGAACAACTCATCAGCAGCCCTGATACTGAATAATTACACAAACACACCCAGGCTTTTTCTCTGCCTCAGAGCATCAGCTGCAAAGCCACACAGTGTAGCTGGGGTCAAACCGCTGTGCTACTTCCAAGAAGAAAACTAATGGGCTCTTTTGGAGGCAGAGGGAACGCAGACAGGCTGCCTGGCTTTGGTGTGCTGATAAAATTTGCTCTAATGAGCGGGCCGAGAGGACAAACAGCTGGACACAGCCGTGTGGATGTACTGTAGAGGTGCTGTGTTTTTTGTACCCATGTTCTTTTCTACTTTTGGCTTCTGATTGGTTAGCAAAGCTCCTATATATTGGTTAAACAAGCTATAGGAGAAACCACAAGGGAAGGGGAGAAGCAAATACAAGCTATGGAGGGATGTTGCTGTCATAGGTAAGTGAAAACCCAACGGGGGAGGCTGTTTCACAGATCTTGAGCTACAAAGATGTTGCTGCAGAAATCCCCCACATGAAGATCAGATGTTGTTTGTGTGTGATCCTTCAAGAAAAATTCCCAACAAGAACAATAATTATTGTACAGGCACGTTCATGGTTAAGGTCTGGTTAGGCTTTGACTGATCAGTTATTCATTTAGTCCATAAAATGTCAGAAAAAAGTTGTTTAGAATTTTTCTAGAACCCAAGCTGATGTTCAGTTACTAAGGACATAAAAGAGAGAAAAAGGTAAATTCATACATCCAATACCGGTATCGCAAATGCATCCAATACAGCCAAAAATTCGGTATTGGCGAGTACGCCAGTCTATGCACAGATCCGATACCATGATTTATTTAAAAAATCTACTTGTTTAACTGGAAATAAATTCTCTTTCTTCACTGTGCTGGCAACTACTGTTTTAGAGCAGCGAAGAAGAACTGATTGCAGGTAGTTAGTCACGTGACGATAGCAAACTACAGTATATATATTGGATCGTTACTCGGTATCGGCTGATACCGCAAGTTCAGGTATCAGAATCCGTATCAGGAATGAAAAAATGGTATCGGAATATTTCTCCTTTTCTTAAAAATAAAAAAAGTTAATTAAAAAGCAATAACACACCTTTGTTAAATTCAATACACTCTGAGGTTTTGTTGCTACAGCCTTGAGCCAAAATGACACTTTCCGTATCTGCGAGTATGCAAGAGACCGGGTGATGTAAATTTTGCCATCAGCGGGTGCACGCGTTGACTACTGTATGTGCGGACATCCGCGTACCTCCAACACTGCTGACACACTGACAGCTGTTGTTGCCTGTTGGGCATGAGTTTGCCATGTTATGATTTGAGCATATTTTTTATGCTAAATGCAGTACCTGAGGGTTTCTGGACAATATTTGTCATTGTTTTGTGTTCGTAATTGATTTCCAGTAATAAATATAAACATACATTTGCATAAAGCAAGCATATCTGCCCACTCCCCTGTTGATAAAAGTATTAATTATTGACTTTAAGGTACATTTTGAACAGATAAAAAATGTGCGATTAACTATGGACAATCATGCGATTAAATATTTGAATCGATTGACAGCCCTATTATGAATACTTAGGTATGTGTTTGCTCTAGTAGGAGTCATTGCCTGTGGGTGTTTACTCATTGTGTTCTACCACACATCCTGCACATTATACCCAAATGTCAACAGCACAACACACAGACCTCACCTTTGTCCACTTGAAATGTGAGATAAACAGACTTCTCCCACCACCAGACTGCATGAGCAAACACAGCCCAATGCAACCAGCGTCACAGCCGTCCAAACAAACGCATCACGTGACGATGTGGTGCTGTCTGAGAAGGTCTCATTCAGTCATGCCTGAGGGGCTGCAGGGACTAATAGCAAAACAGCAAATACCAGCGAGTCAGTGAATGGCTCCAATTGAAGAAAAGCTCTCCATTATTGTGCTGAGTTTCTAAATGGAAACCATCACATGTTGAATATTAAATACAGTAAGTGCTTGAGGCGTTGTTGTTTTCAGATGACGCTTTCTGGAAGGTCACTAAGAGTACAGTCATGCTGTCATTAAAGTTCAAAGACGTTGCTACTGTGGCTTGGCTTTAGCCTGAGAGGTCTCTTTGTCCAGGAGAGAATATGTGGGGTTGCACACTGATACTCTTTTATAGCTCCATAGAGAATGGATTCAAAGGATGGAGAAATAGGATGTGTCTTTGATAGTATCCATGGTGATATCCCAGGAATCAGGCTACATTTTCTGGTTCACTGATAAATGTACGTGACGATCAGTTAAACATTCACGGCTGACAACAGCGATCAGTCTCCGGGGGGACTGTGTCTCCGCTGTCTCGTGAAATCCTCGTGTTTCTACAATGGCCACTTCTCAGGGAATGAGAGCTGCTTTTCAGGCTCTTTCAGCTTCAGGACGAAGTATTTCTAGGATTTTTATTCATATTATATGAGTGTGTGTAAGTCCTTGAGCATGAAAACGTTTTAGAAATTTCTAAATCATACAAATCTCCAATTAAAGAGTAAACATTAAAAAGTATTAGTGCATGTTCCCACACTCTGATTGACGCATTGACTGTACTTATCATTGTTTGGGTTCCTACACTGCTGGTGTCAAAAGCAAAATGATTCATGTCATTATTTTCAGTCTGCTCATTGCACTGAAATAATAACCATCATTTCTGACCTCCTGACCTGCAGTAACACCCGTTACACCTGGATGTTAATACCGCAACGATATTGTAGGGTTGACCATTAGTGTTTTCCCAACATATTTACATGATTTTGATAAATAATCATCAGTAATGTGGATATAATGATTAAGTGGGTAAAGGCAAACCATAGAACAGCTAGTAACAGTCTGGTAAATCCAGAAAAATACATCAATTACATCACTTTTACTGTAATGCATCCCTTAAAACCAGGAAAAGACAACACTTTTCCATTTTACAATATCCAAAATCTAAGACGATATCTAGTCTCCTATCACAATATCGATATAATAACGATATATTGGACAGCCCTTAAAGTGGCAGTAGGCATCGCTGGGCAGAAATTCCATAATAACCTTTCAGCATATTGTAATTCAAGTGTTCTGAGAGAAAACTAGACTTCTGCACCTCCTCATGGCTCTGTTTTCATGCTATAGAAAATCTAGCCCGTGACGGGAGACTTTGACCAATCACAGGTCATTTCAGAGAGAGAGCGTTCCTATTGGCTGTGCTCCGGTCATGTGACTGGTACTTGGAGTTCCTTCAAGAGATTTCACAATGGCTGCTGTGTCACAAACTTTCTCATTTTACAGCTATACCGAGTTCAAGAGTGATCGACAGCCGGCTCTCATAGACAGCAGATGGACAGCAGATCTCAGATCAGCTCTTACTGCTTGTTTTCCTACGGTCTGTGAAATCTTGCAGATGCTGTTAGGGGCTTTGGAGGACACCGGAGGACACAGAGGAACATGTACTACTGTCACGATATAGCGACCGTTTTATAAAAGTAACTTTTTTCAAATCATATTTGCTCCAATCTCGCCCACTTCAGCTTTAAGAATACCAATGGCGCCATGTATAATCTGCAGCTGTTGTCTGACGGTTCTTAAACGGAGATCTTCTGGTTCTTCTGGAGTACGTTCATCCAGAATTACATCATCCAAGGTCCCGTTTTCTTTTCTCAACAAAGTTACACAGTGGACTGGATAACAGGGTGTTCTCCAGTTTGACACTTGGAAATAGAGATGGATTCTCACAACTTCTTGCGAGCGTGAAAGGAAATTGAGCTTTTTTCATTTCTTCTACCGTACAAATAATAACTTTCTGGCACAATATGTGTCATGAGTTAGTGAGAAAAGTTAGTTTCATCCCAGTCATGACACCGTTAACTGCTGAAGAGTGGATAGGGGAGAATGGAGAAACCAGAGATGAAGAAAACAGTCAGGGCAGTGGTCTGTGTACGTGGCTTCATGTGCTGAATGGCTTATTATAACTCATTAGATGATTAGGAAAACAGCAAATAAGACAGATGTGGCTTATTTGTCCCACAGCAGGCATTCCAGCTAAAACATGCAGGTTCATATTCAAGGGACACGTTTTGACGACTGAGACATTATGTTGTTCAGTTTTCAGTTAACTGGTGCAGATGCACTGATGCACACACCTCTACGAGATGAAATTAGAGATATGTGACCTTTGTAAGAAAACTGAGAACATGCAGCCTGCAAATATGTAAACACCCAAATGTGCCCAAACAGATCAAAGTGGTTCACCTCAATCACAAAAAGGTAAAACCCCTGATTTGACACAGCTCCAACCGACAAAAACATGTACGACCACATTATAATATCACCTAAAACACATTCTGAAAAATATCTTCAAACCCTACATGGACTGTTACGTCACACTGTCTGTGACCCGAAGAAAAATCTGGACAAATATTGGCTTTTATGTGTCTCTCTGCTTCCTCCTGGCCTTGCCTTATCATCGCTGTGCTGCTGACTTCTCTGTGGAAGCATAAAATGACATTAAAAATAAATACAGAGATAAAAAAATAACAATAAAAAAAAAGCGCAGAACTTCAGAGTGGATTATGGAAGCACATAGTTTGGCGAAAAGCCTGACCTCTATCCAACTGCTCATTTTGTTTTATGATAACTGCTGCGACAATAAACCGTAACTCTATATCACTTAATTTTATCTGATCAATTTATTTGATACAAGTAAAATGGCTAAGCTGAGCAGTGAATGATAATATAAACATTTGAGAAAAGCTAAGCATTTTCATCATTTAAACGAATAGTTCAACATTTTGCTTCTTTCAGGTGTTAAGTAGAGACCAGTGGGAAAAGTGAAGCCAATGCGGAAGTCCCTTAACCTGCATTATTTCTAACAGCCAGCAGGGGGCGACTCCTCTGGTTGCAATAAGAAGTGCGATTGTATAGAAGTCTATGAGAAAATGAGCCTACTTCTCACTTGATTTATTACCTCAGTAAACATTGTAAACATGAGTTTATGTTCTCAATCGTTTCAAGTCTTCTTCACTACAGCATGATGTTCATTTAGTAAATTATGGTCCCATTTAGAGTCAAATAGACCATAAAGCAGGGGATGCTTTAGGGCGGGGCTACCTTGTGATTGACAGGTCGCTACCACGGCACTGTCCGTGATTTCGTTTTAGAACTTTAACCCTTTCAGAGTGTGTTTTCACTTCATCAAAGTTAATCAGAACCGTTTTTGGTCACCTAAAAATGTCTTATTCAGCGTTCGGCTGTAGCTCCACCCTCTCGTGTCACTTCTGGTTGCAAAAAAACAAGACGGCGACGACCAAAAACCAAAATGCCGAACTCGAGGCTTCAAAACTGCAGTCTACATACCAATGGGTGACGTCACAATGACTACGCCCACTTCTTGTACAGTCTATGTTACAAACCTGAAGTCAGGATGTGTTTAGCCTAGCTTAGCATTAAGACTGGAAGCAATGGGAAACAGCTAGTCTGACTCTGTCCAAAGTTCAAAAATACACCTACCAACACCAACTAAAGCTCATCACATTTTCCCAGAGTCTTCAATTTGCTAACCGTTCAAACCCCAAAAATATTTCATTTAATTTCAAGAAACAAAAGAAGCAAATCCTCACATGAGAAGCTGGAACCATTGGCATTTTCACTTAAAAGAACTACGAATTGATTAACTGAAAAATTTTTGCAGCTCTAATAAACACCTAAACACAACAAATTTCAACCAAATGATAACCACCTCAAGCTCCCAGTCATAAACATTCAAAAACAAAAACGACGTTACGTTTGATTTCTACATTTATGTTTTAAGATTTATAATCAGAACAGGAATCTGAGACAGGAACTGATGTTGCCAGTGAACCTTATCATAATTCTGCAAAGACATAAAGGAAGTGAGAACTGAAAGATGATGGGTGTTGTTCCCTCTTCTAGTCATAAAGCGACTCTACATGCCGTTGAGTTCTTGTCTTTTAATCTGCCTTGATGCTGAGTTGAGCGAGGTGTCAAAGTTGCTTTGCTGCTTCACTTCTCTGAAACACAGCAGCTGTGTCCGTGTGGTTTAAGGTGTGCCACTGCCTCATCAACCACAAACCCCGACATGGTTTATGAAACCTCTAAGGTATAGGTAAAACTGTTGTGATAGGCTGAGACGCGTGCAAAGCTGTGCTGACCTCAGATGATCTAACGGTTTAACTGCAAATGGAAAAATCCCCGTTCACACCTTTATGTTGTTTGTCACTAACAACCAGTTTATTTATGCAAAGTGAGAATACATTTGACTAAGACTATTTAAAAGATTGTCTTTATGTGCTGTTATGTGTTCTCGACATTTAATGAATGCAACAAGCAGCTACAGACTTGTTTTTATGTGAGCTTTTAGCTGTTAAGCTATTAAAATCACTGTGAACCCCAGTCTCAAGGGTTGTTAAGGCTTTCACTCTGCACACATAGCAACATGCAGACCAGTGTGGCTTTCTTGTTGACATATTCAAACAGCTTGTTGTCCGGCCAACAGCCCCAATCCCAGAGGGATTTTTTATTTACAATAGAAGCCTACAAAACCAGCAAATATTCACATGTGAGGAGCTTGGAAACAGTGGTGATTGAACAGTGACATTTTTGCTTTAACAATTCATTGACTGTCAAAAGCATTGTTGATTAATTTTAATAATTTTAATACATTTTTGATTAATTGGCTAATCAATTAATCGTCTTATTGACTGGCTGATCTGGCTGACTTAAGCTAAAACTGGCATCGGTTGGGCTCCATTATATCTTGTTAACTCATAAGACTAATGCTGTTCTGTTAGTACACTCCATGTAGTACACTGTGCACACTATGTACGTACTTGCGTAGTGCGTGAATTTCGACAAGGTAGTGTTGACTCAAACTGCACACTGCCGTTATACACTTACAGAAGCTCATTAGAACAGCTGGCGATAGTATGATATGTTATATATTGCACATCTTAATGCAAATATTTGTACATATTTCTTATATTCTCATTTTAATTTAAGTACTTACTTATATTTCTTTACATATATTGTGTTTATATTGTAGCATTATGTACATCATTTATTTATATTTTCTGTAATGCTCCAATTCCTCCCCCAGGGATCAATAAAGTATTTCTCATTCTAATTCTCACTTTAAGTATTAGATGAATTACATTACATTCACCATGAAGGGAACATGAATGTCTGTTCAAAATGTCATCGTAATACATCCAATAGTTGCTAACCAAAACTGTCATCCTCATTGTGGTGCTTGAGCATTACGATACATCATGAATGTACAAATTCTGCCCCAATCCATCACATAGTTGTTGCGGTATTTCACTGGTTAAGTGAATACTTTGACCTGCTGATGGCTCTATGAAAAAGTCATGGGCTCCACAATGTCATTAGCATTCTTCCTCTGGGCATCATACATGTCTGAACCACATTTCATGGCAATCCATCCAATAGCGGTTGTAGATATTTCAGTCTGGACCAATGTGGTGGACCCACCAACAGACATTACCATAAAATACCAGTACATGCCACCAATAGACCATCATTGCCGTCCTTGGAACATCGCTAGCTAAAAACTGGAGACCTCAGATACCACCTTGATAAAGGCACGAAGCAGAGCACAAACTGAGTTTGTGAAATTGCTTTGAAATCTCCCATGGTGAACTGACAAAGAACCAGTAATTGCTCCAAAAAATGTTGCTCTCCTCAAGACCAATCAATAACCATACAAAAAGGAAGCACTAAAACTGTAATAGAGTGTAAATGGAGCTGTGCCAGGGCCTTCTTTTCAAAGGCCAACTTTACAACGAAATAATGACCAAAATGTACTAAAATCAGGTATTTGGTTGTCACTCCATGTCTCCATTGATTCTGTAGTAATGGGTCCATTTGTTGTCTTTAGAAACAGAAACAAAAGCAGATGCTTGTTAAACTGCCTGAAGCTGTTTAAGTGTCGGTGACATTCAGAGAATGTAGTCATGGCTTCTCTATCTCTTCTCTCTGTGCCTATCCTTTCGTTGAGTATGTTGTATTTCTTCTTTCTCCATTTTTTGGAAGTGATCCTGTGCTTTTCAGTCGGAGGTTTCAGAACATTTTAAGTCATGATGATGGCTGACAGGATTTTCTGGTGCGCTTTGGAGCTGCAGATTACAGTTGTGGGGAAAGGACAGTTTGTCTTTTCCTGCTGTGTCCTTTGTTTGCGCCTTAGGGGACTGTGGGGAAGGAAGAAGTAAAGCAATGGTTTTGAAAATGGGTTTAGAAGTAGCCATATTTTATAAATATCTGTTTTCTTTATAACCCAAAAGTCATTTTGAAGCCCATTAAGTCGTCCCATCAGACTTTACACGGTATGTTATTATTCACCCTGCAGTGCCTTGGTAAGACTTCTGGCATTACTGACATAGCTATTAGTTTCACACAGCTCTTTGTCCATTAATATGTTCCGTATTCAAGTTATGCACATGATGTTATGGCTCTATGACAATTAAAATGTTGAAATAATAAGCACTATTCAACAAAATGATCAAAATGTTGTTAAGACCATATGATGTAGTCGAAAGTTCCAAGAACACCTTTGTGATTTCAACAAAGTTAAGCAAACTACAGCTCCCATGAAAGATTACTAGCGCCTCATCGTAGCTTGGTTTGTTCCATATCGATAAAATTGTCTTAATCTCATCTTTCCAATGCCCCCCACACACATGCACGAGCACCGACGCATCGTCACTACTTCACAGACACAGAGCGCAGAGATGACCTCAACTCAACAACGCTACCGCATGACAAGTATTTGCGGTAGTGCTACTTTTGGCTTTCTTGGTCAAACCACTTCTCCTTTGGCTTCCTCTATGTTTCTCACTTTGATGGCTCATGAGATGAGCCTCTCAAGCTGATTCTTTGAATGTGACTTTTATTTTGGTAGTCTTCACTCATGGTAAACAATTTTCTGATCCCCTTGATTTCTTAGAACAGGAAGCTGTACTTCCTGTTCTCATTTTTACTGGTGTAAAGAGCAGATTGACAACTTTTTGGGCCGTGTTTCTATCAACAAGTCATCCAACCTGAAGGTCAAAACAGTTAGTTTGGTTACCGTCTTTATATGAGCCTTTTCTGATTTGGCACCCTTATTGTCAGGATGACATTGTTTGCCTTACAAAACCTTTACAACCATTACAAAAAATTTATTAATTTGACTGTTTTGTGATCTGACACCTCTGAGGTTGAGGTTTAGTTAAGAAGGAAGTTGAACCACTTGGTTTAGGTTACAGAAAGATCCTACTTATGGTTATAATAAATCAGGAATCAACTCAGAGAACTACTGTAATAATATCATATTGCTATAAACACATAATAAAAACAAACAAACAGTCACCATGACTATTATAACAGTAACATGACCAGCTGATCCCAGAGCTGTGCAGGAGAATTGATCTAATTAGCTTTGTCAGACTGCTGTAGAAGAAAGCCTCTTATTCCAGTCCTCCAGCCTTTAACATTATACTTTACGTTAGAAAACTGACATTTGCTGAAATGTAGGTAAAGGTGATCCCACAACATAGTCTCACAGCAGTTCATAAGATAGTCACGAATTTTAATCTATTTGATTTGTTTACATAGACACAAATTTTCCTTTTTTTTCGTGACGCTCTGCACAACTTTCAACAACGTATTTGTCATGCGTTTTACTACGAATGTGACGCACGTGTCAATTTCTGCTAAAACTACTTAGTTAGGTTTAGGAGTAGATCGACTTGGTTAGGTTTAGGCAACAAAACTACTTAGTTAAGTTTAGCAAAACATCATGGTTTGGGTTAAAATAACACCGAAAGTGGCGTAACTTCACTACGGAAGTTACGTGACAAAAACTACTTAGTTAGATGTAGGAAAAGATCGCGATTTGGGTTAAAAAAAAAGGACGGAAGCTACAAATAAGTCAACTTTGACTTGTGGTTTCACACGGGGCACGAACACCCATCTCCTGAGCAAAAGTCCTATGTTTTTTTTAACCCACTCATCCACCCCGAACTCCTACGAATTGATTTCATGCTGACCATCACGAAAAAAAAATTTAAATTTGTGTCTATGTAAACAAATCAATACATTACATTTTGTGACTTCACAAACTGCTGTGCAACTGGGCTGATTCACAAAGCAGCAGATGTCAATCTAATATACATTAAGTCAATGAGTACAGTATGTACTACAGGGAAGTTCATCCCTCAATCAATGTGCTCCTCTGTAATATACAGTATAAACACCGCTCAGTGCTTCATTAGGATTGCACTCGTTGATGTATTTTAGGTCTGTTGTAGAAAGCATTTAATGGTGTGCTGAAACAGCACAACAAGCCCAGCTGCTGGTTACGTCTCCAATGACCTACTGCCAATAGCTGGCACAGAGATACTGCAGATAACATGGAGGGGAGGGTGGGAGAGAGACCCATTGCCCTACTGACAGGAAACACACAAAATATGCATAAACACATTCTCCTCTTGCTCACACCCGCTCTCAGACGTTAAGTATTGCCATCTGCTGTTAATCATCTCTCTTTATTTACCCATCATTACTCACACATACCCAGACCAAACTAGTTTACACACAACTCTTCCTGCTGACCGCGTACACAGAGCTCCTTCAGTCTTCAGTCCACTTCCCTGGCTCCCCCACGCCTCAGGGAGCGTTCACACCACCAGCAGTTGAGATGGGCTGATAAACATCTGACACGACGGATGGGGAGGAGGAGAGGACTCTCTTTGCTCCTCTCCTGTTTACAGCAACCACTGAACAGAAAGTCATACTATCCTGCGTTGCTTGCATAATGGATTATGTCAACACATTGCCATACCTACCATGACCTGAATTAAATAACCATAAATAGCGTCCTGCTATAAGGGGGCGCTGAAAGGAAATGGTACGCAGACATTCTCAACAAAAGAAAAATGGCTCAATGCCTTACGAGGCCAAAACAAGGGGGGTAATTGAACATTTGAGAATTTCTGAACTGAGCATATTGTGCTGAACCTCAAAGACACAAAGGGGAGGCTGAGAGAGGACATTCATCACGTCTGTAGGAAGGGCTGCAGGGAGCAGGAACGGTGGCGATAAGACAACAAAGAAATGACAGCAGCCCAGGTTTCAGGTGCTGTCTCCCGTAGCGGCATCAAAACACTGCTGGCCCTTTTATTGTTTGTCTGTACCCCCAATATAAATACTTTTAATTGTAATTACCGTGTTCCTGGGCCTGAGATAAAGTTAAGCTAAGTTAATGGCCTCTGGAAAAAAACAGGAAAAAAAATCAATGGCAGCACTGCGGTTAATGAAATTATGCGTCCCTCCCTGGTCCTCTAAGAGACATCTGGAATAACAGAGGCAGCATCTGGGGCCCGATGAGGGGCCGCATCAGACAACCTAACTCAATCAAGGAAACACATGACTGCTACGAGACAACAAGAAGCGTAGAAGTGGCAGAGAGAGGAAAGCTAAATGATTACTCATACAGTGCTTTGGTATGTATAAAACCAATAGTTAGTATTTATTAAAGCTGCACTAATCAATGTTTTATATCAACGATAGATCAAATGACTCACAAAGAATGATCACCAACTCTCCAGTTCCTCTTGGCTCTACTGAGCTTTTTAGCCTCTTTCAGCTCATTGTTTTGGTTTCAGGCTAGCAAACTTTTCTTTTTCTACGATTTTGAAATCGATTGTTTAATGCCAGAATCGATATATTTGCTTAATTTAAGTCTATGCAGAGGTAGAAGGAAGTTACCACTTTTATTGTTGTAGTCTGAGTAACATGACATCATATCCGTTCCGTATCCGTCAACCAAAACAAACTGCAGCGAGCCGAAACGAGAAATTAGAAAACGGCGGAGGGTCTGCGTGGATACGACCTGCACCCTCCCATTTTAAATCCAACATGGTAAACACCACACATCCAGTAAAGTATGGAAACACTTTGGGTTTCACACATTGAAGGAAAAGCAGAGCTAGACATCACGGCTAAAGCTGCATGCTAACTCTGTCACGGACAGGAAACGTTATCGTATCGCGGTAACGTGCAGTCAAGCCGACCGTCACTCTCAACTCCGTGGTCAAATGGGACGACGCTACAACTGTAGAGCACCCATATACTGACATTTATGTTAAATGCATTCAAACGGCCCCGATGGAGCTGACCATGGATGGATGAAGAGAACGGAGCTGACGGGAGAGCTAGAGACGACCTTGGAGAAGTTAGAGGAAGTATACATATGGGTTGCTGGAAAAAATTTAATAAATAATGTCTGACGATGACTGATATATTTGACTTCAGGACATCTCTGACTACATACATGCAAAAAATCAAACATTCTTACTGTATAAATTTAGATATTTTCCAAAGTAAAAGTGCCAATAAGTGATGATTCAACTTTTTCCCGTGGTCTAGTGTTAAAAAAGTTTTTAAAAAATCGCAATAAATCATATATCGAATCGCAATACTTGAATCAGAAGATAGGTTTATCGTTCCAGCCTTAGCTCTAAGTAAGTGTGGCCCACTCTATACCATAAAATACACCACAACGACAGGCAGCAAGGAGACCTGACAAGCACACTTCACATAGCTAACCTCAACCTGACAACATGCCCTGGTCACATTCTTAGACTGAGACAACCAGGAAACCTCCATGTTTGTCACACTGTCTCTAATTGGCCCCAACGCCTGTTCATGGCCCGTCACCCATCTGTGAAGTGTGCTGTCGGCTCCCTGAGCGCCTGTCACAGGATCAAGGTTAATGGCTTCTGTTGAAAACAAAAGGAGTGGTGATTGCTCAGGGCAAATATATATGTTGGTCTTCTTGGCTTGTGTGTCATACGTAGTTTAATTCAAGGTGCTGTAATGACCTTACAGAATGGCAACTTCCATTGAGTCTATCTCATTAGACATGAACGAAAGAAAAGAAGAAGAGCTTTCAGTGGACATTGTGTTTATCTGGGAGCAACAACTATAAGCAAAGCTCTGAGAGTGTAACAAACAGGTCACATCACTTAGCATGATGTCATTTGACAAACAGAAGTGAATGTTGTAGCACACTGGATGAACCACACAGACAACATACAGTCAAGGTTAAGGAGCCGGGTTGCGCCGAGCAGTGAATAAAACTGCTGCTTTCCTGGAGCATCAGTGACACTGGAACACGAGACAGTGGTTTATCTCGACAATGCAGCGCATGTGTCACAACAAATCAACACGTGGCTGTAATATCAGACAAACCTAGAGCAAAATATATAACAGCGCATTGTGGGACATCTTGACGGCACCGTATGACGTTATGTCGACACCTTTTGAACGCGGAAATCAACACCTCTGACACAGAGCGACACAAAAGTATAGTGTGACAAAATAATCTCAGCTCAAAGGTCCAGCTTTCACTGAGCTTTCAACATCGTCTCATGGTCTTCATCAGGAGGTGAAGCTGCCTCAGGGTGGTTTCACACCTAAAGGTCCGGTTGCTGAATCAAACCAATGCAAGGATGATGTACAATTTCAATTTTCCAACTGGTCCAGTTTGCGTTCACAAAGGCAAAACTCAAACGGTCCAGAAATTGTAAATATCGTTTAATTATTGGTCATACAGGTGGCTCCTCGTACGACTTGTGTGAAGTGCTTTCCTACGATTTGACAAGATTGAGTGGATGATGGCTAGTTAGCTAGATAGCTTGCTAATTCCACCATGCTTCATCGCTACACTGCTTACAGAAAACGAGTCGAACAGTCGGCTGCAGGGACCGCGGGTTGCGCTAGACTCAATGGACTATGATTACCAATGGACCAATGATTCAATGGACTCCAATTACCATCAATACTGATTAGACATCCACATATAAGGTGGCGTATTTTCCCTTTAATACGAGAGGGGACAATCGATTTTCAGGAGTTTAAAAGAAGGCCACCGAGGCTGCCAGCTAAATTCTTTGCATGTTTTTCAAATTGAACAAGACAGGCTCGAAGAGAAATTGGATCTCGGAAATGTCATCTAGGGACATTGTGAAATTTCAAATGAAAGAGACATCAATTGACTGGCTCAGCTTTTCTAGTCTCAGTTCAAATAACATTCAAGGTCATTTTCATGGTAACAATTAGCGTAAAATGCTGGGTGTGTAGTAGCATGATAAATATCCACTGAGTAAATGGAACAAAAACAGGAACATTTAAAGGTTTTGATGGAGATTATATTTTGTTTTTGACATTTTAATGGTTTCATAAACCTTCTGATTGTGTGTAGTTATATATTGAGGTGCACGACTTTGCTGTCTGGGGACGTGGAAAAGGTGTGTGAAGTGTGATTCGTGCTGGCCATCAGTCACCCTGGACTTCAGGCGTGAAGTGAAATGAGAGATGGCAACAAAGCCCTGCAGGCCTGAGCCTTGGTCGTGGTCTGTCTCAGACGTTCAGTTTCAGAAGGTCACACTTTGACAGATGAGGCTACGCTGTCTTTAGGGATACAAACACAATGGTGAACAGGACCGCGCTGTACAAGCATCAGATGTCAGAGAGAGTGTGCATGTGTGTGTGTGTGTGTGTGTGTGTGTGTGTGTTTCTGCAGATACGCAACCATGCAGAAATGTGGAGTAACTATATAATGTTCCAAGGCTGCACATCTGCTCCGACACGACTTCCTCAGCACATGCCAAACAGGAAACACTACAGAGTCTGCAGGGTATACAGGTCTGGCAGCCCAAGGCTCACACCACCACCTGCTCTCTGCCTCACTCTTTCTTTACATGTCCTTCTCCTCCTTACCCTCCCTGACCTCCAGGACTAACTTTCACCGAAGGTTTTATTCTGTTTCCTGTGAGCTTCTCTAACCCTCTGCAGCATCTCCGTCTTTCCCACACTCCAACAGCCTTTGAAGGACAATTCATTTCCTGGTACTGACTTATATGTCACCCTCCCCTCCCAACCTCCTCCTCCCAACCTCCTCCTCCTCTCTCCCCATATCCCTTCATCCCTTCATCCCGCCAGCTGATGCAGCTCTGAATCGGAGTGGTTTTTCTTGGGATTTTCCTTCGCAAAAAAAAGGAGGTGGACGCAGGCTGGGCTCGGAGCTGCCAGTCACCGTCTGAGCTGACATCCCGAGCTGGATTAGAGCAGATTAACAGAACAAAGCTCATTATTGATTTTAATCATTATTAAAGTGGAGACACTGTGGGGGCTGCGGCCGAGTTCAAACAAAAAAAATGGGGGGGAAAAAATCGATGGAGGAACTGGGATAATAAAAGCCGTAGCCAGGAGAGTGCTTAGAAAGTGCCGTTCCTTCTAAACTTGTCTTTGTGAAGTCAGACTCTCGGAGGACTCCAGTCCTAATTAACACCTTGTCAGGTCTGCCGCCTGGAGTACGGCAATACATTTAGCTCAACTAGACACATCTGCAAGGGGTCTGCCTCATCATTATGTACAATGGATGGCATGTATTGCCCATTTCATTACATATCATCCCAGGGTGGCAGAGTAATCAAGGCTTTCATTAACATAGAAAGAGGTTACACTTCATCCAGTAACCCTCAACAGAAAAATTTGCAATTAAAATTAAATGTGCTCTTTAAGTGCAATGCCAACATCCTGAGCTGTGTGTGTGTGTGTGTGTGTGTGTGTGTGTGTGTGTGTGTGTGTGTGTGTGTGTGTGTGTGTGTGTGTGTGATGTACTGAGGCGAGGAGATAAAGCTGCTGAGCACCAGCAGCCAATGCAAACTAATTGAATGATTTGGCCCATTGTTTTGATGCTATTAATATTTAATATATGATGATTACTCTGCTGGCACTTCTTTAATAATGTACATGTTTGTTTAATTATTTTTCTTTGCTTGTGCACACACACACACACACACACACACACACAGACGCCGCTGTGTAAACAGACTCACCTGTAACATTAGTAATAACAAGTGATGTTCTTACTTTCTGAAGTGAAGAAGCTTTTCTTGATTCAATAAGTTGAAACTGTGCCAGCTCAATTTCCAAACAGATTATTTTTTTTATTATAGACTTTTTTTTTTTTTTTTTTTTTTTTCCCCCTTAGGAGGCCGTTTCATTTTCTCTGTGTTAGAATTAGTTTTGCTGTTATGAGATTATGTCCTACTGGATGAGGAAATTGCTTTCTTCATAGCAAGCTTTCCATGAAATAATTATTGATGGGAGAATATATCTCAGGCTTTGATCCAGGGTGTGTAATTGCAACAATGAACTCCTTAAAAGTGTTGTCACGATACTGGAGTTTATAACTTTGATACAACACCGTGGACAAATATTGATATTCGATACAATACCACAGGGACAAATTGACACAACATTGAGGGCATAACACTTTAGATTTCCACTGAAAGATAAACAGACTGTGGTGGATGGATCCTCTCCCGGAGGGGATCTTATTGGGAATGCGTCAATCTGGTTCACAGATTAGATCTGTGAAGATCGTTGTGCTTTAGTAAACAATTTAATCATAAACACATTGGTTGTATAGACATGAGGGCTGTCAATTGATTAAAATAGTTAATCGTGATTAATCGCAACTTTTTATCGTTAGAAATGTTCATAAAGGGAGATTTGTCAAGTATTTAATACTCTTATCAACATGGGAGTGGGCGAATATGCTGCTTTATGCAAATGTATGTATATATTTATTATTGGAAATCAATTAACATCACAAAACAATGACAGATATTGTCCAGAAACCCTCACAGGTACTGCATTTAGCATAAAGAATATGCTCAAATCATAACACGACAAACTGCAGCCCAACAGGCAACAACAGCTGTCAGTGTGTCAGTGTGCTGACTTGACTATGACTTGCCCCAAACTGCATGTGATGATCATAAAGTGGGCATGTCTGTAAAGAGGAGACTCGTGGGTACCCAGAGAACCCATTTTCATTCACATATCTTGAGGTCAGAGGTCAAGGGACCCCTTTGAAAATGGCCATGACGGTTTTGCACAGTTGGTACTTTAAAAACTGAGCCCGTTACAACCTAAAACTTGTTGCATTAATGCGTTAAAGAAATTAGCGCCGTTAAAACAAATTTGCGTTAACGTGTTATTATCGCGTTAACTTTGACAGCCCTAATATATACATATATATAAATGTTGGTGACGCAGCAGAAAGGTCACACCCACAAAGCATAGTAAACGAGACAGGGTCGGTGTTTCAAGACGGGTTGAAATAGAGAAAAAGGACCTGGTGCCATAAGTGAGTTGAGCCGAGCCATGCGGTGGAAATGAGGCATTACTGTTCTATATATAGTAATTGGCATGTTTACTGTTTTGGCAGTTAGTATACAAGAAATCAGTGTACTTGAAAATGATCCAACATGTGTGCCAATTAAACTTCATAAATATGCTTGACAAAATATTCTAACTCAAGGTACACCTGACTAGCTCCAACCAGCTGTCAACCGTATCTCACAGCCTCCATCAGCGAATGGACAAGGTTACGATCCCCCCTCACATGTGACCAACATGTTTACATACTACGTTCACGAGTTATCACCCTGAGCCCGCTCCATTTACTGATAAAAACCATGAGACGTAGCCAAGAACTCCAAAAACAAGATTCCAAGTTCATTCTTGACCTTGGAAACAACAATCACAGGATCTATTGAGTATCTGCTTTGGAGCTTTCAGTCACATTACATGATCTTCATCAGCATATTATGGAGTTTGCCCCGCTTGTAATAGAAACGCAGATGCTCAAATTTCCATTCTTTTTTAAGCCCCCTTTTGGCTCAAAAGCCACATTTTTCTCGACCCGGGAGAAGTCGATAAACACACAGTTAATCTTTCCTGCGAGCACGGAAGTGATTGTTGGAGTGTGTTACTCATTCCATCAGTTGGGAACCAGCGAGAGGCCGGATGGACAAACATGTGATTCACTGACAAACTATACGTCTTCTGTCTGCTCTGGGTGCTTCAGCCAGCACGGGCATGTCGAGCCTTACGTCAGCTGGCATTGCATGACACACACACACATATGAACACACACACCCTGCTCAATCTCTTCTCAGGACCTGTGTGTAGGTCAGCTCCCCCCAGCACATTCCCAGCTCATTCTCATTCCATCCATCTCCTCCTCCTCTTCCTCCTCCTCCCTCATGTCTGTTTAAACAACTTGAAGTGAAGGAGTCACTCTTTGTGTGAGAACACCACTCTATCAGTTTGATTTAGCACTTCTCAGATATGATTCACCTGTTTTCCGCCGCTGAAGAGAGGACAGTGAAAAGGGAGGGACGGATGATAATGTTGATTTTCTGAAGGTTAGAAAGAAGAAGTAGAGATGACAGCTTCCTCTTGACACACACACACATGCTGCAGCATCTTTAATATCTACGTATACTGGCTGAACTGAGCTGGAGACCAACAGTAGAGTCCACTAATTATAAACCACGCAGGTTAACAGTGTTTTAGGAAATGTAAAAAGACTTGACCAGATTAAATGATGACTTAAATGACAAGATATTTATGCCAAAGTGGTACTTTCATACTGTTTTCAGAACGACATATTTTCTATCCTGTAGGGACAGAATTTAAAGTGTTCATTATAACATGTTCTATCTTATTATTTTATTATAATAACGAGCTATAAGGATATATTTTGATGCATTAAAAATATATTTTCCCTCCTTATAACTTGATGCTTTGTTGTGTTATGATGAGACACACATATTACAGACAATATTTTGTTGTGTAGTGTATTGATACTGTTATAATTATGACATATTATTCCTCCTTATAACAAGATGCTTTGTTGTTATAACGAGATAATCTTATCATTATAAACAAATATAATTATAAAATATAATATA
>CAKAOH010028792.1:0-31083 GCA_916701665.1 Sebastiscus tertius
TTTTCAGACTATTTTTTTTCAGACTATTTTTTTTCAGACTATTTTTCAGACTATTTTTTCGAATATTTTTCAGACTTTTTTACAGACTATTTTTTTCGAATATTTTTCAGACTTTTTTTCAGACTATTTTTTTTCGAATATTTTTCAGACTTTTTTTCAGACTATTTTTTCAAATATTTTTCAGACTTTTTTTTCAAACTTTTCTTCCAGACATTTTTCAAACTTTTTTTTTTTACCTTTTTCAGACATTGTTTAGACTTTTGTTTTCAAACATTTTTCAAACTTTTTTTTTAAAAGTTTTCTCCCAGTCATTTTTTCAGACTTCTTTTTTTTTTTTTTTTTTTTACCTTTTTCAGACATTGTTTAGACTTTTGTTTTCCAACATTTTTCAAACTTTTTTTTCAAACTTTTCTTCCAGTCATTTTTCAGACTTTTTTTTCACCTTTTTCAGACATTGTTTAGACTTTTGTTTTCCAACATTTTACAAACTTTTTTTTCAAACTTTTCTCCCAGTCATTTTCACTGAAATACAGCTTTTACTGTGGTACTACCTTGAACAATTACATATTCATACATGGTATTTTTATATCTGGTATTTTTATATCATGGTATTTTTATATCTGGTATATTTTTTTTGTACTTTGTATTTTGCACTACTAAGTTTTTTACTGCCTTTTTTACTATATATTCATACATGGTATTTTTGTATCTGGTATTTTTATATCATGGTATTTTTATATCATGGTATTTTTATATCTGGTATTTTTTTTGTACTTTGTACTTTGTACTACTAACTTTTTTTTCACTGCCTTTTTACTAGCATGTTTTGCACTATGGAACTGTGATGCTGGAAACTTGAATTTCCCTCGGGATTAATAAAGTTACTATCTATCTATCTTTATAGATTTTTAAATACTCATACAAAATGAGACTTAATTTTGAGATAGGATACACATTCTGGTGCCACAAAAATTAGACTGTCTTTAAACTAAAGGTGCACAGAAAGGATACACTTATTGTAATTGTGCTAACTTATTATAATTCTACTTGTGTAATCTGTATTCCCCCTGCCTGCCCTCCTCAGGGTCACAATTAACCAACAAACATATTGTTGCTGTAGGCCTATTATAATTGCAGCAGGCAAAAGTGACTTTGTTAACCTCTGTTTTTGATTTGTATTGTGGGTATGCTTTTGTGAAATGGGGCTTAGTGTGCACCTGCCTGGAGCTTGGCCCTCCTTGGCAGATTGTGCACGGGAGAATGATTTGTAGTAGGATATGCTTCGGTGATTTTTTGGAAAATATAGGCACATTCTCCAGGCCATAACTGTCAGCCCATAGCTACAGTTCAATGAAGCTGACTTGCATTTAAAAACTAAACAGTTTGTGCACACAAAACTCGGTTCTCCACCGATTTTCAATGGTGTTGCTCCAGGCTTTGTCTCTTAGTTGTCAGTGGAGCTTTACACATTTCTCTATTTGCTAGAGAGTAATATGCATTATTGAATGATCTGTCTGAGATCACAGGAATAACATGGATAATGTAAAGTGTATGCCTAAAGGTATGTTCTTTTTTGAAGGCATGCATTCCCTCTGTAGGTAACCTAGCAATATAGTTCATACAAAGGTGCTGTCTGCTTATTTTGTTTTCGAACAATGCCTTTAGATAAGACTGCAATGTCTTGGCTCATCTTTATTACCTCCAGCTCATGAGCACTCCATCAAAAAGCACATTGCGTGGGGAGTTAAACCTGAAGTAGTATATTTTTGGCATCATTGGGCAAAACTATCATAATAAGCTTTCAGCATATTGTAATTCAAGTGCTCTGAGAGATAACTAGACTTCTGCACCTCCTCATGGCTCTGTTTTCGGGCTTTAAAAAATCTAGCCTGTGATGGGAGACTTTGGCCAGTCACAGGTCATTTCAGAGAGAGAGAGAGAGAGAGCATTCCGATTGGCTGTTCATTCAACGGAGGTAGCTATAAATCACTTGCGAACTCCAATGAAATGGTCAAACTAGGGAGCGCTGATCAAATATGAATCAATATTCTGTTACTGTAATGCCTATTTCTCTCCTCAAATGTTTTCAGAAACATATTGTAGTGTGCTGTTTAGCTGTAAAATGAGAATGTTTTTTCCGGCTGGTGGGCGGTGCTTGGTATTTCCTCAACTGATCTCAACATGGCTGCCGGGGCACAACACCGGAGGCACATGATTTTTTTTCAGATCACCTGTCTCATGCACTACTGTCAGGATATAGTGACCGTTTCATACAAATATATTTTTTTAAATCATATAATCTCACCTAATGCAGCTTTAAGAGCGACCTCTTAGTTTCCTTGGTCTCTCTCCAATTAAGAGAAAATTGCAGGAATTAAAGAAAGTCTAAAAGTGAAAAGCTATAAAAGTGAAAAATAAAATTTATTTCTGCGTATGTGTGTTTGTCAATGCTCATATGTGCATGTGTGTCTTATTTACATACTTCCGTGGCTGGCAGTGGTGGTGTTGCCCTTTGCACATCTCAGACGGAAAGGGCAGCCGTGCTCCAACATTGACACAATTGATATGTTTGCAGAGACAGGAGAGAGAGAGAGATAGAAGGCAGGTGGATAAGCAGAGGTTTATGAATCAGGTTTATACTCTGTCAGCGGGGGCAGACAGTTTAGAGTGAGAGAGTGAGAGATAGAGATCCTGGAGGGGAATAAAAAGGCTGCAAAGTCATACAGAGGATAGATTACAGAGCTTTGTGTAAACTATCTGTGTCATCGCAGGGCTTCACAACAGGTAACAGTACCTTTTTATCCATAATTTACTTCTTTGATATTACCTCAACATCCACGCACCTCTGACTTTTCAACTAGCTCTGACCACGCTGAGAGGTTTGGCCCTCAAGCTTGGATGTTGTTTCAAGGAGCTTAATTGATTAATTAAGGCAATTAATTACACTGGGAGTGACCAGCCACCAATTTGAATTGAAAACTCACACAAGGTGGATTAAACTTCATTAATTACTTCAGTGAATCAATTTTGCTGAGGCCCTTCAAGTGGTGAGACAACTGTGTAAAGTGATTATGAAGTGGTATAAAGAGGTTATTGCAGCCAGTCATGATTATTATATGGAAAAGTGATGACTGAATGTTCTGAAAAGGTCAAACTAATTACGTGGAATGGACAGGTGTAATATTGTGCTTGCAAATTTGCTATTTCAATATCCACCCAATCCGCTTTGTGTGAGACTATTTTGTTTTGAAAATGCACTAAAATTAGCTGCCAATCATTTTTGAAAATAATTTGCTGGGAATTACTCACTCGGGAGAGCTCGCACTTGTGTGATTGAGCGTAAGTGTTCATGTATTTACGCATAAATGTCCGGGCCTGTTTGTGAGTGGGCGAGTGATGCATGGTGGGCCAGAGGGAGGAGAGAGGCGAAACAGAGACCAAGCAAAGAGAGGAGAGAAAAGAGAGAGTGTTAACAGTGTGTTGCAACCCAGCTTGGTGCTTGTTGCTCTGTGTTTGCATGGTGCTCACATCCTCGGTGGAGAAGTTCTGTCAAGTCTGGTCTGGCCTGACCTTTTCACTCTCCAGGCACGTTTACAGCTCTCCAATACCTATCAAAAATATCTACTCTGCCCCTGGCCGTCTCTCTGCCACCAGCATACACTTGCATCACATTCTCTATGTGCTATGTGATATGTTCTCTTGCTGACTGTTTTTATTATTCTGGCCTACACCCCTATATGCTTAACCTCAAAATTTCCCCCATCCTTTTCCTCTATTCTTCTTTGTCTTTCACTAAGTTTGACCATTCCTTTGGCAATGCAAGTTAACGCTGCAAGGGCAGTGTATTTTGAAAGAGCCATGTGAGACCATAGGGCAGGAGTGGCAACTAGAGTGGGAGTGAATGAGGCTGTATTTGCATAAGCATCGATACAGTTTTCTTTAATTTTGCTCTTTCACATCATTATCAGTAATGACTTTTTAAACTCTACCCTTTGCCTTTATCAGTCTCTCTTTTTTTCTTTTTTTTTTTTATCTCCCCCAGACATGGAATTCATATTTCTGTACTCCCTGTGCCAGTGCATCCTATCTGTATCTGTAATTGTGGTGAGCGTGAGGTTGTGCATGGCGGTCAGCGGCGGCGGTGCAGTGGCTGATGTCCAGGAGGGAACCAAAAGAGACAGGGCCCAACCCGGGAGCGTCACGTGCTGTCTTCAGCTGTGCCTAGGCTGGGTGGGCGCCGTTGGGGGTGCAGTCGGGGTTCCTGTGAACGTGCTGCTCAACCTGCGAACCCCGCAGTGTCTCTACACCTGCATAACCATGGTGTGTTGCCCCCTGCTGGTCAGGCAGTTCACCATGTTCCTGTTAATGATCCTCACACTAGACGCCCACCTGCAGCACCACTTGGCAGAGAGGTGAGTCTAGAAGAGGGCTGAATCAGTTTAAAAGTGTACAGTGTGTTGGCAGCATAGAAGCGAGGTTGCAGATTACAACCAACTGAGTACCCCTCTGCTCACTCCTCCCTTTCCAAGACTGCGGTAACGTGAGCTGCCAAGTGCAAAACCATGGTAACACCGTTCACCTCGCTCAAAGGCCATCCTTACCATAATAACACTACTTTAGATGCAGTGGTAGTCGGTTTTGCGCTCTGCAGCTCATGTTACCGCAGTTTCACAAAGGTGTCAGAGAACTACGGTTGCTTTCAGGTGACGTAAAAATGCGAAATGCTCTCACTAGAGCCAGTGTTTGGTTTGTCCGTTCTGGGCTACTGTAGAAACACGGTGGAGAAACATTGCGTACTCCGTGAAGAAGACCTGCTCTCTATGCAGATATGAAGAACTCATTCTAATCTAACGAAAACAATCCTTAGTTTTAGGTGATTATACACTAATGAAAACATAGCTATGAATATTTTATTCAATTTCTGCTAAAAGATCCCCTGAAATGTTACACACTGTTCCTTTAAGCAGTAGAATAAGTATACAAATCAGTGTGAGTCAAAGTGGAAAGTAACTGTCAAATATTGGCATGCACAAATAAACACCAATTATTAGATAACATACATAAAATACATAAGATGTTTTAATACTTTTTTTAAGTATGTGTGTGGGTGAGGGCAAATATGTGGGTGCCAAGAGTCAACACTTTCAAGCATACTCCCAGCAGTAAAGGAAGAAAATCAATATAAGAAAAAAGCAGCAAACATGTCAAGATGTGCCATACCACATATGGCATACAGTTACATCAACATAGGCTGTTTGTTCAGTGCTCATAAGGTTGCTTTTGATCGCACAATGCTTATACTGCCATCTGAGAGACACAGGGGCGAGTAAATATCAATAGGCTCTGAGGCTCTTAGATGTTTGATTGGCAGTGACCTACAGATACAGCCTTTCAGTGGAAGAGAGCCTTCCATTGCTTTGCACCAACCAGTTCTAACCAGTTGATGTAACTAAAATGGGATTTTTTTTGTACACTTCGTTCAGAAGCAGATCTCTTACAAAAGTCAGAAAGTCATTTTAAAATGAAAATGCCCTTTTGCTGAGAGGAGTAACGTGAAGCATTTTGTATTTTTGGTGTTATTGAGAGATGAATGTCAAGGCAGTGTACTGACTGTAGAAACTGCTTGTGTTCATTTCTTTCTTCAGTTTAGGGCATTTGTGTGCAGCTGTAGTTAGTACAAAAGCCACTATAAAAACACAAAAGAAGTGTAAAAAAACAGAAATTTTCTGGCAGCAGGGGTGCCGGAAAATTTCTATTGAAAAACAGACATTTTTTTGTGAGATTAGATAAACTGTAAAAAACCCCTAAAAAAAACAGTAATTATCTTTACCATAATTAAAATGTATTACTGTAATTTTACAAGAAATATCCCTATAATTCCATGAAATATTTTACTTTTAACATATATTGATTGTTAGAATAAATTCATGCACCTCAACAGAATGATTATCTTTAAAAAATGATAAAGAAAAGCTTAAGTACAGATAATTACTATTGTTACTACAAAAAGTATCGTAAATCTAGGACCATTATCTAAAACACAAAAAACATGTATTTTTACTTTGCAAAAGTTTACATTAATAGTCAGAAGTGTTGCGAAAAAAATCTGTCAAACTGTTTTTTTTATCAAAATAAACGAATAAATTAGCAAAATAAATGCATTTTCTTTCTCTAAATGTAGGTTAAGTGTACTTTTACATTGTCATTCTTTATTTAAAAAATATAAACTGCAAGAAAAGAGAATTATCTTATTGAAGTGGTATAGGATTTGTCTGCATAATATCCACATGCACGTTTGTGAATGCCAGGTACTCTTCGATGGTGACCCGTCAGCGAGCTCTGTGTGTGGTTCTGCTGTGCTGGGTGGGCTCCGTCCTGTCCTCCTTCGCCCAGTTCATCGGCTCCGACCTCCTCGACA
This sequence comes from Sebastiscus tertius, assembly GCA_916701665.1. Classification (NCBI taxonomy): domain Eukaryota; kingdom Metazoa; phylum Chordata; class Actinopteri; order Perciformes; family Sebastidae; genus Sebastiscus; species Sebastiscus tertius. The sequence goes on from CAKAOH010028792.1 coordinate 6,419, forward strand.
CCTGGAGAAGTGGCGGGACCGATCCGGGCACGGCCGGCCTCGGGCTGGTCGGCAACTGGACGACCTCTTTACCCCATCTCACCCCTTCCCCGCCCCCTAAGTACCACCACGACGACCGCAAGGTCATTGGGAAGTACCTTCCATACGGAGGCTTCCTGTCTAAGTTTTACGTGGAGGACATGCACAACTTCACCTACGCTGAGATTCACAGCAGCCACTGGTTGGTGTGCGCCCCCGACACCATCCTCAGTCCCCAGTTTCTAGTCTATGTCCACGGGCTGTCTGTGTTCATGCTCCCCTTGCTTTGCCTGCTGGTCGTTTACCTAGACCTGCTATGCAACAAGCCCAGGAAGACTCCTTTTAGTCCCGCAGATCCCCCTAAACATGACTCCTCTCGAGTCCGTTCCCTGGCTCTGTCCCTCTCCCTGTTAGTTCTGCTGTGCCTGCCTCTCCACATCATCCATGCCCTCTTGCTCTTCACCCCCAACACCAATCTTCCTGCCTGGGCTCATGCGGTCGCCATGTTCCTCTTCCAGCTGTACAGCCTCGTGCCCCAGATCCTCTTCACTCCTAAGAAACAAGCCGGGGAAGAACGGGCATCCTTTCCCCTCTCCGTTGCCCACCTTCCACCTCCAGTAGCCCTGTCCAGAGGAAAATCCGTCCGCATGGCGCTGTGTGAGGCAGTGCAGGCAGCTCCATGGTCTTCAGCCAAACACTCCCTCAAAGCCAAAGTGTGCCCAGAGGTCTGAATTCTGGGCGGTTGTTTTATGTGTAAACATTTCATCTTCAAGCGGTTAAATTAATGTTCCTTCAATGTTTTTGTGTGCATGAGAAAAAAAAGCTAGTGTTTGAAACAAACAGCTTGTGCACTAAAGAAGAATAAATATGGCATATTCCTGTTTGTTGTCGGGCCTGTTAACTAATCAGCAACCTTGTGCACAGACGCTGTGAACAACTCGCAAATGAAAAGGCCAGTTAATTATCAGGTCCCACACCAAATGTCAGTGAGAAAATTAAGTCTCCAGATGATGACTACTATCCTGATCACAGATGTCTGTTTTCTTTGACTGCTCCTCCTATGGGTCTTATTCTAAGCCCGCTCTAAGTCTCTGCTAAGCCAACCACCAGTAATGTAGATGTGTGAGCGACAGCGTTTAATTAAACATTCAGTAAAAATGCAGTCCAGAGAGGACGCAGCGTCACAGGGAAAACATCATTAACCTGGTTATGACACAATCGTCTTGGCTGTTTTGATTAAACTTGTAAATACAACATGACGCTCTCGTGTAATAAAAAGGGACCTTGCTCGCACTAATTGGACTGTTCATCTTGAAATGCGTAAAAAAAAAGAAGAGAAATATATCTTTTTCTGCATGGACCATTAACATGACATTTAACATGCTCTCTCTTTTCTTTTTCCTGTCTCTCATGATTGTAGAGCGACTCGTTCTCCATATCTTGTGTCTATTTTTCCATTTATCTTCACTCTTATTATGTCTTTCCATCTCCTCTTTATGTACTCAAACAATACACAGAGTAGCTAGTACATCTTCCATCCCTGACTGGAACACATTATTGATGGAGAAATCTGGCAAAGGGGAAAAAAAAAGAAAAGATTTTCCCCAGCTTCCCTGGCGCGGCTGCCCATTCAATTGTTCTGTCTGCCTGAAAGCTCTCTGCTTCCTGATTATGGTCGGCCTCGACACACTCAGGCACCTCAATCAATGCCTCACGCTATGCCGCCACTCTGTACACACACCTCCTCGCCTCGCTCAGGTCACAAATGCCAAGACCGGTGAACATAAGCTGCGTCCACCGTCCCACAGTCACCACGGTTGGTTTTACAGATGGATAAGAAGTGTGTCTAATCCACCATGTAGCCACCAGAAATATTTGTGTTTGGATGGAGCGTGATATCTGCTGCATCTCATAGAAATGAAATATGTCTGTCATAAATGGGTCATAAACAGGGGAGTTATCTGACGTGAACCCGTTCCAGGACGTTAATCGGTGAAACTAGCATCAGGGAGCAAGTGTGGGAGTTATTCATAGACTCCTTTCTGTCATTACTGGCCAAATTATGCTGCATTCACTGCATGTCATAAACTGGGGGAGGAATACAACCAACTGTGCTTATGTCTATTGATTCGATAATCACCCTCCATGTTCACGGTGGTGGTCTGATTATCATTAGGTCTAGCAGCTGAATTATACCATTGTTATGGTCAGATAATGGCCGGTTTCCCAGGATGCACCAGAAGCAAGCAGTAACAGCATTAGCAATTACACCCAACAATAAATTTGAATGAAATATTTCTTTATAAAAAAAAAAACAGTGTGCAACTCCAGGTCTGAAAAGTGAAGCAAATGTTGAAGTGCCTTAAACTTGCATTCTTTCTAATAGCCAGCAGGGGGCGACTCCTCTGGTTGCACAAAGACATCTGATTGTATAGAAGTCTATGAGAAAATGACCCTACTTCTCACTTGATCTATTACCTGTAAACATTAGTTTATGGTCTCAATCACTAGTTTCAAGTCTTCTTCAATACAGCATGATGTTCATTTAAATTATGGTCCAATTAAAATAGACGATAACGCAGGGTATGTTCTGGGTCAGTGATTCTCAAAGTGGGGTCCGTGGCACTCTGTCAGGGGGTCCGCAAAAGAATTTGCTATAAATTATGAAATGGTGTATCGTTAAAAAGTGCATATCTACAGATGGGGACCATTTGCGCCAATAAAACAAGCATATTGTATCCATTACTCCAACCCATTTTAGCTTTGGGCCAATAGAAACTCTGATATGCTTGTGACACACAGCAATAAGTTCATTATTTTTAAGTAGAACGACTTACTGAAAGTCAGCTTGACAGATAAATTTAAATGTCTGGATTTATTAAGACTATGCCAGCCGTGCTACTGTTCATTTTCTGAAAGCTTTTAAGATCAATTACTTGAATGTAGGCTATAAATGCTGTCAAGTTGAGTCCAAACGCAATTTGAATAAAATTACCCTTGGTTTAAAGGTGAGTTAGTATTTAGGTTGAAAAGTTTTAGATAGTTTCAATGTGGTAGTAAGCAAGGGAAGCAAACAATATTCTCCCCTCTAAGGGGTTCCTGGCCCCAAAAAGTTTGAGAACCCCTGCTTTAGGGTGTGGCTACCTTGTGATTGACAGGTCGCTACCACGGCGTTGTCCGGTCTGGGAGTTGTCTGTGTTTTCATCTTGGAACTTTAATCCTTTCACAGTGTGTTTTTAGTTCATGAAAGTCAATTATAACCTTTTTGTTCACCTAAAAATGTCTTATTCAGCGTTCAGTTGTACTCCACCGTCTTGTTTCACTTCTGGTTTCAAAGAACCAAGATGGCGACGGCCAAAATACCGAACTCGAGGCTTCAAAACGGCAGTCCACAAACCAATGGGTGACGTCACGGTGACTACGTCCACTTCTTGTATACAGTCTATATGTAAAAAACATATAAAATAGTGCCTGAACTAGAAGGTTTATTTTCTGCTGAGTTTTTCTTTCCTATGAGGAGAAGCAGAAATAACAATAGCCTATAAAACAACCGAAACAACCAGACAGAGTGCTGTGAATCACACAGAAAAACAACACATGAACCCTTTGTCTGAAGGACACACACCCGTGTTTTGAAGACATTTAAAGGGACAATATTTTTAGTTTTATTACTCATCGACCACGGTTGGTCTGATAGCAGGAGCTACCTTTGCGTCATCATAAACTGAAGATATGTCTGGCATTGCCTTGTGTATATGTGTGTGTGTGTGCGTGTGAATTGTTTGTTGGCCCGAGTGTCAACTCACGCTGGTAGCGCCTGGCAAGTCCATTACTTTGATTGCCGTTTGACAATCTGTCTTTATGACGGGGCGACCGTGGAGCCTTGCCATCGATGGAAGAGAAACACATCGATCTATCACCCGGCGACCTCCGGCGGCTTTCAAATCTAGCCCCCGCGCACAGATGGACATGTTGAGTGCTTCTCGACAGAATCGGGTATTGATTGTGTGGAAGTTAATGGCAGAGTCATATTTTTCTGTATGCATCTGGCTCAACCCTCCCGTCGCCCCTTTTCTTCCCCGCTATCTGTTCGTATGATTCATTAGCGGCGCCACAGAACCTCCTGTTTTGTTTATTCTATTTATTCTGAATGAGCTGCCAGTCTCCATCTCCTTCATCTTTCTATCTTCCCACCTATAACTCCGCTATTCCCCATTGATCTAATCATACGCTCCTGTTCTCTTTTCACCGGATTTCAAAAACAGCACCTGCTAATTACAAAGTAAACACACCCAAAAAACCAGCCTGATCCCGGAGGTTATTTTTGAATTCTTTTTTATTTTGTCGTGCTTTGTATCTTTCCCCTATAAAGAATAGTTAGCTATATATCAACAATGACACATGGACTCTAAAAGAAACAAGAGTGGAAGACAGGAGAAGAGACGACTAGGCACAGGAGACGAAGAGAGAGAGAGAAAGACTGGGAAAGAGAGGAAAGGTAAGAGTGAAAAAAGACAGCAATTTCTCTACAGTAGAACCAAAAACAAACCATGGGAAGTGTACATTTCTTTAACATTTACAATTATAATAATAAACACGGCAATAATAATAACATTAACAACAATCATAATTGTTCAAATAATAATAATAATTAATAAAAAAATCAATAAGACCTCTGGTTTTTCATAAAGACAAATGAAGTTTTTTTTTTATTCTTTTCTTTATTTTCTTTAAAGATCACTGGACAGTGGTTTGTTCGGCTTTGCACCTCTATAGGCTAATATTCTGTGTTAGTATAGTTGCTTCATAATGCGTTTCAATAGTAAACATTTTTTTTTTCTTAAAAGTTTCATTTAATTTATGTTGCGGTTCTTTTTTTTTATACAAATAAGGAATTCAGAGATATGTATACTTGTTCTGTCAACATGTTTACTGTACGTATGAATGTGTCTGCATATGTGTGGTAGCATTCAGAAAAAAATATCCACCCATTTCATGTTCTCATTCATTCACTCCCCTTGCCCTTCTTATTAAGACTTTTAAACCTTTTTATCCTCTTAATGACATTCGAAAATAATTAAGCTTCTTCTTTAATGCCTTAGCAAGTCATATTCCTTTCTTCTTTGTCGGGAACGCAGCCCAACACTAATCCTTTCATTATTAGGAGCCAACAAAGGAGGAGTGATAGAGGGGGGAGGGGGGGGACAGACAGACAGAGAGAAAGAGAGATAGAAGGGAGAGGGGAGAGGATGGCAACAGGTGAACAGAGAGGAAGGAGGAGATGGAGAGTTAATTAAAAGAAAAGAGATCCCTCACTGTTGCAGCGAGTGGAAAAAAAGATGATTTCTTTTCACAAATTATTGTCGGGGCCACCCAACAGGGATAGCAGAACAGGACAGTTAAAGTCTGGATACTTCTAGACTGAAACCCTCCAGTGTTGTTAGGGAATTATATACAAGTCGCGCTCTGTAGGAAAAGATGCAATTTTCAAAATTTCAATTTTCTAGCGCTCAATAGCTGCTCAACCCCCTCCCTCCCTCCCTCCCTCCTCACTCACTCCCACCGTCTCCATCAGTTATAGATTGAGCTTTGTGAAATAGATGGTTTTCTGGAGGCGCGGAATTATAGCAGTCATCTGCCCCTAATTCCCCTTCCACTTTGGCGGCTGCACGGGCAGAGCGCCTGTTTTCTTTGTGCTCCCCGCTTCCCTCTCGATCAAAATAATTATGGCGTCATTTCGTTATTGTCTACATTCACCTCGCCCTCTCGCTCTCTCCATTTCCCCCCAGTTTCTCCGACTTACAGTATATGGCACAGTCGTTAATGGCTGGTGGGCCTATATAGGCTCTCTTTTTCTCTCGGTCTGTCTCTGTGTGAGGAGGGATATGGAGTGGAATGGAGCGGGATGTGTGCAGTATCTGTATACAGTCGTTTTCAGAAGGCCGCCTGTTATGGCGCTTTGTGTACAAGTGTGTGTGTGTGTGTGTGTGTGTATACTGTATATAAGGTGGGAGACAGAGAGAGGGAGGGATAGGGAGGGGGGTGAGGTCAGAAGAGAAGGGGATAGGGAAGGAAAAGGGGCTACAGTAGGTACTCCTTCTTGCCCTGGCTGGCGTCGTTCCCATTGAGGAAAGCCTCCTGCACCTCGCCGTGTTCATCCAACCCACTGGCCTCATGGGTAAGATAGGAACCTGAGTGAACAGAGACAGAGAGAGAGAGAGCAAGAGGAAGATTGGAGGGGGAAGGTTAGGTGGCAAAGCGTCATGATCTTTACAGCGCCATGCAGCATTATCAAACCAACCAGCGCTAATAATATTATTGAGTTCCATACCTGTGACTGATTAATTCATTAGTTAACTGATTGTTAGGTCAATACCAAGCAAGAATAGGCTCTCGTGTACGGTACGAGCCTATGGGCGGAAATTAAAGGTAGGGGAATGGATGTGTGAATAGGAAAGGCAGAAGAGGAGATAATAGACGGGGAGGGAGGAGAGATTGGCAGAAAAGGGTGGAGGGAAGGTTAGGAGGCAAGAGAACAATGGCACGTTTGCGTTCACTCACAAAACCCATCAAGCACATTTTAACATCCCTCAGGTCCGTATGATTAATGAATCGGTGCAGCGCAGGTTACGCGGAGAGCGAGAACCGTTCAAGTCATCTTCCTGCTCGAGTGTCCCTTCACTCCGGGGGTGAGTGACACTCTAATTCTCCTCGCCGCAGAGGTTGACTGGCACGCTGCCAGTCACGGCGGACTGTAGACAAAGCCCTAATGGCTCTGTCTCAACATGGTTTGGTTGTAATGGTCCTGTCTCCGCGCTGATTGGCGGTCAAGCCATACCGAATGTTGACTGACGGCTTGTCTGGCCATAGGGTAAGTAATGCTGCCCGCTACGCTGCTCTCGAATCATTTCTTGGCAGTCGGGGTGGACCGGCGAAGGCTGCCAACGCGAGGGCACTTAAAAAGATAGGGAACGCAGGAAGGCTGCTTTTAATAGATGAGCCTTGATACACTAACATGTAGTCATAAAACATGGGGACCACACCTACATTTCCCACCCCACCCCTATCTCTTCCGCTACCCGGGCCAAGGTCGTCCATCATGGACGATGCCTGCCTGGAGAGCAGCATCCTATCCTGTCTGCTTCGCGCTGACAATTTTACACCTCAGCTTAAAAGAGTATTTTCAGGGAGTCTGGGTGTAACTATCCTGCAATGATTTTTTCACAGCTTGTTATGCCAGAAAGTGGCGAGATGAGAAAACGGGCCTGTGAAAAATGTGATAAAATAATTGCCAAAACGTGTCCCCCGATTGTGAAAGAAACTTTTGTGCTACTTGGTGCGTATGTGTGTGTGTGTGTGTGTGTGTGTGTGTGTGCGTGTGTGTGTTACCTTTCTGTCGAACAGAGCACCAGATGGTGACGATGAGGACGCAGATGACGGTGAAAACCAGCAGTGCCAGAACGCCACCTATCACCGCGTACGGTACTGCACTGTGAGTCTCCACCACTGCACCGGGATCTGAGGAGGAACAAAAGAGACAAATAGCTTGTGTGGGTGTATATAAAGGAGAATATGGAGATAAAAAGGAGAGAGAAGTGCAGGCAAAGAAACGGAGACAAAGAGAGAGATGGATCAGAAATGAAAGCAGGAGAGATGAGTTGTAGGGAAAAAAAAACGATATAAAAGTGAGAGAAAGAAGAAGCACAGCAGCATGGGAGAGTACAGGGAGCGAGACAGGAGAAAACAGAAGTCAATATCTTCCACCCAACTTGCATTATCACCTTTCATCACCCCCCACTGCACAGAACACCAGACAGTCAGAACGGGTGAGAAAAAGGTGGAGAAGTGAAGAGAGTGAATGAAAAAATAAGTGTCAGCCTCTAAAAACCCACTCCAGCCAAGCACCTGTCAAGACCACAATGCATTTTGAATGAGGGGAAACTTTGAGTGTGTTTACACCTCGAGTAGTGCCGCAGCCCTGGGAAGAGAAATCAAAAACTTCACCACAAGGTGACTGAAGAGAGATAAAAAGATAAAAAAGGAAAGCTAAATTCTGTGACTTGTGGTAGTATATAATTGCAGCAGTGGCAGTGAATTTTTCATGTCAACCTCACCTTTCACTGCCTTTAAAGTAACGGACAAATACTAAAAGAAAAACAGAGGAATAATGATAGGAAGCGTAGGTTAGCGTTGAAACGATTAGTCGATTAAGCAATTAGTCAGCTGACAGAAAAGCAAAATTATGCCAATTATAAAGAGGACCTATAATGCTTTTGTGCTTTTTCTCTTTCCTTTAGTGTGTTATATAGTTTTTTGTGCATGTAAAAGGTCTGCAAAGTTACAAAGCCCAAAGTCCACGCCAAAGGAAGTTACTCTCCCCCCACAGAAACACTGCTCCTGAACTACCTGAAACGCCTCGCTTGAAGTTCTGCCGTTTCTTCCGTAACATGGTGATGTCCCCAAGTAACACTTTCGCATAACACCTGCCTAGCGGCTAGTTTGGCACGTTAGTTTTGGCCCTCAAAGCTAGTTAGAGCAGAGCTGGAGCAGAGTCCAAAGAGTTTGGTTTGGTTGACCAATCACAACAGTGGGCCAGCTGACCAATCAGAGGGAGGAGCTCAAACAGAGCGTTTCAGATCGAGGGTGAAAAGAGGTGCTGCAGCACTGCCGGTATGAGGAAAGTAAAGCGTGTTTTTTAACATTAACGCATGTAAACATGTTCTAGTAGAAACCCAAAATACAAGTATGCACCTGAAAATAAGCATAATGGGTTGTCTTTGAGAATTGATTAATTGTTTAAGTCATTTATCAAGCAAAAATGCTAAATATCCACTGGTTCCAGCTCCTCAAATGAGCATTTACAGCTTTTTTTTCTTTGTTATTTGTCACTATAAATTGTATAATTTGAGTTTTGGGCCTGTTGGACCAATATGAAGACATGATGAGAATCTTTTCAGTATTTTCTGACATTTTGAGGACTAAACAATTAATCGATTAGTTGAAGAAAAAAAAAAAAAATCAACAGATTAACTGTTAGTCGCATCCCTAACATACAGTAGATCATAAAGCAAACTTAAGACCAAGCATGTATCTGTGTTTCAGTTTCACCAGCAAATCCTTTCTGACAACAACAAAAGCAGGTGACTGACAGTGCAGGGATGTAGAGACAGAGAATGAAACGCTTGGTAAAATATGAACTCAGGGAATCTGTGCTGCAAAAAAAACAACAGCTCTTTGAGTCTGGATTTACAGAATCGTCGAAAATAACAAAAGCTTTTTTTGTTTTTTGATGGGGCTGAGGGGGGCGTAGTTTAAGAGCTGGGGAGGCCAAATAGGAGGCAAGGACACAGAGTTATTGATGCAGCTCTTGGACCTTGACGGAACAGAATTAAAACATGAATCATTAATACAGTGCTAACACATGGAGATCAGGAGAGAAAGAGAGAGCGAAGGAGGAGGTGAAGGACAGGGAGAAAAGGATTGACAGCTGAAGAAGAGGGTGCAGCATTCTTGCGCATGCTTTTCTTGGACAAGTGGCATCACATTCTTGATAATGTGTATGATCAAGTATTGGTGTGGGATAAAAATCGGTGAGAGACATCGGTACATCTGCAGGCACACAGGTGTGATTTGGCTGTGATAGGATCGAGCAGCAATATTTCACAGGGGATGAAAAAGCAAACGCTATACCTTTACCTCACGTCACCCTGTTTTCAATCCACCGCAGCCCAAAGCTCAACGGGAAAATGAATGACAGTATTAAAAAAGTGCGTAGGAGCCCCTCAGATGATACATCAACATCGACTAAACGTTCACCAAACTGTTCGCGTCGCTGCTTTTCCTACGACTCTTTATGACATCCACACACGCCCAGCAGGTGAACAACCTCTACCTGCCACAGATGGCGGCGGCGGCAACAGAAGAACAAGAGGGATTGCTGCCGCTCCCTTTGCTTCAGCTCTCCTTTTGAGCAACAAAAAGGAGACAGAGAGCAGCCGAAAGGTGTGGAAAGGAGAAGAAGAGATGCCGGTGAGCGTGTGTTTGTGTGAGTGTATGTATTAGATAAATAGATTCAGTAGATAAAAAGCGCGGGAAAACCAGTGAAAGAGTGTATGGTTTTACACACACACACACACACACACACACCAACACACACGTACACAAACGCTGATTGGGCAATGTGTGTGTGTGGGGAGCATCAAACAGCCAGTGATAAGACAGAGGGAGAGAGCGGAAGGTTGCGCTCGGTGCACACCCAAGAGTCTGCAGGCACGTACGCTCATGTAGATGCAGGGCAAAGGAAGGTTGCAGCAGAAAAAGTGTGTGTGAGTGTGTATGTGTGTGTGCGTGTGTGTAGACCACCTGAGAGTCATCAAATGACTCAGGGAGTGAAAGACACCAAAGGAGAGCAGGGAAGGATGAGCAGAGAGATGGAGGCAGAGTAAAAAAGGTGTGAGTGTTTGTTACCTTCTGGGTCTGGAACGAAGCGGGGTATTAGGAGGGATGGGGTAACGGGATGGGAGGTGATTGGTTGAGTGGTGGGAGGGACCGTGGTAGTGACTGACACGTTATCTACAGACAGATAGACAGACAGACAGACAGGGAATGGGATAACACACACACACACAGACATGAATGCTAGTATCTACAACATGCAGTGGCATTTCAACAGAAGGCGTTGCAGGGTTTCATGGCAAAGTTACTACAGCCTATAAAACATGACACAGGCTTTATTACTGCTGAATATTAATCCAGTTTCCTCGCCTGCTCTACCTCAGCATCCTGCTCCGTAATCACTGGACGGCGGTCTCAAAGGCAGTGTGTACGTACGCTTGTGTGATTATTTACTAAAAGTCCCACATGTGCATGTGTAGGTGTGTTTGTGTGTGATTAGTTCAACTCAGCCATACAGACACAGGTGACTCCTAACACACAGGCGTGGGTGTGATGTGTGTGTATGCACATCCCGCGACTGTACACACATGCACAAGCGTGACTCTTAACCCAGGCTTCAGCTGCCAGAAGCAAGTGAACACTGTTGGCAGGAGAAAACCAGCTGTTTATCTAAATGTGGACCACATTAATAACTAGTATGATTTATTATTGTTGTTTTATCATTTATGTAGCTTTATTTCAATTTTTCAATTTTTTTTCTTTGTTAATTACCTCTGTTTTTTATAGGGCAGAAAATTGTGCTTGCATTTAGCACTTAACTATAATAGCATAGTGGTAATGCACAGATCTACAGAGCATAATGTCAGTGGTTCAAGCGCAGCCTCAAGCATATTTTTTTCAGCTTCAGAATCACCATTGTCTGGTTATATTTTTCCATCATGCTGCGTAAGGACATAATTCCTTCAAAGTAAGTCAGCTAAATAGTTTTTTATTTTTATCTTTTTAGTCAGGTTATGTGTTTTGGGGAATTTGAGATGAAGTTTTAGAGAAACTAGAATTCTTCTCTGCATTTCAGCATGCTTTTATCTGAAAAGTATGCTATCGGCGTCTTAGAGCTCGCAACAACTAAACTTTCTTTTTCCTTAGAAATTAATGTGTTTTTCTGGTCTAAAGGCTGATTTTCCACTGTGCTATGGAGAAATAACTGTACGATCAGTCCATTAAATACTTCTATGAAATCATGAACGCCGAACTTGATGCACAAACCAATAGGACATAACTCCATTTGTGTTCAGTCATGTTTATTTTTCCAGGTAATCTATCAATGAATCTAAGATAGTAATAGGCCTATTAATAATTATAGGCTAATAATATTAGTCTATTTGTAAGCTGACCTTTTAGCTGTATTGTTATTCATATTGTTTAATTTGGACGCATGTGAGTGCACGCGCAGTCGCAAGATGTACACACAGTCGTACATACATATCATAGACTGTATACTGTATAAGAAGCGGACATAGTCATCGTGACGTCACCCACCCATTGGTTTGTGTACGTTTTTAAGCCTTGAGTTCAGCATTTTGGCCGTTACATCTTGTTGACACGAGAGGGTGGAGATTTTTAAACAACCAAAATGTTACTGTTAACTTTCATGAACTGAAAACACACTGTGGTAGGGTTAAAGTTGTAAGACGGACAACACCGTGGTAGTGACCTGTCTATCACAAGGTAGCCATGCCCTAAAGCAAGCTGCTTTATGGTCTATTTGACTCTAAATTGGACCATAATTTACTAAATGAACATCATGCTGTATTGAAGAAGACTTGAAACTGGTGATTGAGACCATAAACTCATGTTTACAATGTTTACTGAGGTAATAAATCACAAGTGAGAAGTAGGGTCATTTATGCAAGTTTAAGTCACTTCTGCATTGGCTTCACTATTCAGACCCAGAGGTTACCTACTGGTCCAGATGCATACCTGTGTTAGGAGTCACATGTGCATCTGCAATGGCTCAGTTGTTCTTTTAGCACATAATCACACAAGCGTATATGTACGCACGTCTTGTTCTCTATGACCCTTTCCACCCCCCGTAGCCAAGCAGTCTTTCTTTCTCCTGCTGTGTAACATCCTCATGAGGGAGAACACGATTAGACACACCTTGATCCCTGATCCTTTCTTTCTGTCTTTCTTTCTTTTTTTCTCTCACTCTACCTCTCTCTCTGTATGTTTGTGTGTGTGCAGATAAATATGTTTGTGCAGCATCTCCCTGGCCCTCCAGAGGCCAGTGTCAGTCGTTGCCAGTTCCTAAAACTCTTAATGCAGATTCATTAACAGTGCCCACCAAGCATCAAGAGACCCAGACCACACACACATACGCACAGACACACACACACACACACACAGACACACACGTACACAAACGCTGACTGGGCAATGTGTGTGTGGGGAGCATCAAACGGCCAGTGATAAGAAAGAGGGAGAGAGCGGAAGGTTGCGCTCGGTGCACACCCAAGAGTCTGCAGGCACGTACGCTCATGTAGATGCAGGGCAAAGGAAGGTTGCAGCAGAAAAAGTGTGTGTGTATGTGTGAGTGTGTGTGAGTGTTTGTGTATGTATGTGTGTAGGCCACCTGAGAGTCATCAAATGAGTCAGGGAGTGAAAGACACTAAAGGAGAGCAGGGAAGGACGAACAGAGAGATGGAGGCAGAGTAAAAAAGGTGTGAGTGTTTGTTACCTTCTGGGTCTGGAGCGAAGCGGGGTATTAGGAGGGTTGGGGTGACGGGATGGGAGGTGATTGGTTGAGTGGTGGGAGTGGGAGGGACCGTGGTAGTGACTGACACATTATCTACAGACAGACAGACAGATAGATAGACAGGGAATGGGATAACACACACACAGACATGAATGCTATTATCTACGACATGCAGTGGCATTTCAACAGAAGGCGTTGCAGGGTTTCATGGCAAAGTTACTACAGCCTATAAAACATGACACACGCTTTATTACTGCTGAATATTAATCCAGTTTCCTCGCCCGCTCTACCTCAGCGTCCTGCTCTCTAATCATTGGACGCCGGTCTCAAAGGCAGTCGATGAGTTTTGAGAAGGAGGGAGAAGATGTAAACTGGAGGAAAGACTTATTTCAAAACACGCTGATCAGCAACTGAGGCCGATGCCATTTCGATACCAGAGACAAATGTTACTAATTATTTTCCCAAATGGACCGCGTGTGCGAAATGGAATCGATCTCGACCCCTGACAAGCGATAAGGACAAGGACAAATGATGTTCTGTGGCGGGCCTCTGTGCCACGCTGTGCGGGTTAAAGAAGGCGTTTACAATAGGGGAAGGCATGCTTTAAAGCAGGAGGTTGAGCAGAATCATACCTGGCAGACTGACATTCATCTACGAGGCAATTGGAACATATAGGAACACATTCTCTATCACTGACACATTTTCTATGGCACAATGGCAGCAGAGACAGAGACATTGTCTGTGACAGATGCATTCCCAACGGAGCAGTGCCATGCAGGGACTGTCTCATTCAATGCAGAACAATAGCTTGGATCTTGACACATTCTCCGAATCAATGGCTGAGACACAATGGCGGGTAGAGAGGTAGAAGGAGACAAGTTCATATCGCCGTTAAAGACAAAAAAATAATGGCTGACAGGAACTAAAAGGGAGATGGAGGAGTGGGTGAGAATGTGTGTGTGTGTGTGTGCACATCAGCACTTTACGAGTGAATAACACGCCACTTCATCAAACAATCGGTGTAAAACCGCAACGTGCGAGGTAGTCGCACTCAAAGTCTGGGGACGCACAAACAGCTTGTTTTGAAATACATGCAGGCTTGTGCACACACATACAAACACACCACATGCACATTTACACACATATGCATAATTGGCCATGTACACACACACACACACTCACAAAGGCATACAGGAACATACAGTACACACACACACCCTGCCCTTTCTGCTCAGGAGTAATTTATTGGTAAGTATTCCTCTGTCTCTTCTCTGCCTTTCTCCCAGTGGCCCTGAGATCATCAATCTCTTTTTGCACTCCTCTTATGTCAGCACTATACCTCCCCCCCTCCCTCCATCCTGATTTTTTTTTTCTTCTTCATGCCCAGCCTTGGTCTCTTTCTCTCCGTGAAGCAATATTACATGATGCGTAGTGTATTTTGTGGGAAAGACAAAGAGATGAGCAGAGTTTTCTGTGAAGTAAAGTGAGAGAGGGGAAGGAAAAGTGGACCAGATGGAGAAAAGGAGAAATTACACCAGCACTTATATAAGTGTTGCTGCTCTCCTGTACGAGTGCATATACTGTATGTTGAATGTGCGGATACAAGTATGCGTGCACGTGGTTGTCACTTGAGCCCGAGGATTAATGGCCGAGGTTGCTGCACTAATTAACTGGACGCTGATTAATTTCTCTCGACTATCGCGAGTGACCTAAAAATTGTTCTTTCTCACTGTTTCCAACTTTTTTTCTTATCGTTCCACCGTCATCCCTCGCTTCTTTTCTCCCTTGTTCTTCTTCAACCAAACTCTCTTCCACTCATTCGCAAACCCCCTCCCTCGGCTGCCTCTCTGGTTTCACTCCTCTGCGACTACGTTTCCCTCACCGCCTCTCCTCAACTTAATTAAGGAGAATGCCATACAGCTGTCGTCCTCTTGGCCGATAGCGTCCTTTTTTTTCTCCCCTCCTACATCATATTGTTATTCATTAACACTATATGGCTGCCAATCAGGCACACAGCCCATGTTATTTCCAGGGACGGATGTGGCGGCACTTGCGATAATGACGTTTCTCACTCGTATCTCGTTCTCGCAGAAGTGCGCCTGAGGATACTGCGCCGCCATTTTGGATGAGCCCTGTTATTCTTTCATGTTCCGTGTTCCCTGATTATAAAAGGGCTTTGCCCAGAAGCAGTGGTGGCTCCGGCTGTCAATCAGCGCAGCGAATGCTGGACATTGGTCAGGGGGTCCACTGCGGAGGCCACTTAAGGCCAACACTGATTGGCTGGAGACTCATTCAGAATTCACTCAGGCGCCAATGGAGGTGCGTCGTCATGTGTGGAGGAAGACTACAAAATTGACTCTGCATTATCTCCGTCTGGCTTCCTCTGCCACACAAGCCCCCCAACCTTTTCCCACTTTCGTTCTCATTCCATGTTTTTTTTGAAAGTCTCACTTCATTAAATGGAGGACTGTGTTTTTCGTTCCAATTATCCTGACGGCTCATTACAACAGCAGAGGAGACACAGACTAATCCCTGGTCACCTAGCTTCCGTCTCCATCTCGCCATCATTTCATCTTCCCAACATACTTTCCATGAATCTTTCTATAAAACTATTAGTCTCTCTGTTCTCCCCCTGCGCTCACTTTTCTGCTGTTTCGCCATAATATATACACACATGAATATAAGTGCGTAACATATATGCAAACTAACAAATCTCATCTCCTCATCTGACCCTCTCTTCCCTTTTCTCTCCATCTCCCACACTCTCTCATGCAATTCAATTCTAATGGGTTTTATTGGCTTGGCGATTCATCTGAGTGCAGCAGCTCTGTTCAATTACATAAGGGAGCCTGCCGGGCTTTCACCAGACAATCAGCAACACTCTCCTCCCAGTCACATGCACACACATTCATGTGCACCTTTTTGCGTATACACACACATAAAAAAAAAAAAAAAAAAAATCCAATTTCTCCTTAACAATGGTGGCACAGAGATGAAACAACCAACAGAGGCCACATCATTTCCACATTCTGCAGATACTTGCTGTGTGTGTGAAATGCGTATGAGTGTGTGATTCATTCAGAACACAATTATGTCATTAGCGACTTTCTGAAAGTTGGAGAAAGTTAATTTCACTGTATTAACTTGTGCGCACACATACATGCGCTCTTTCTCTAAATCATAAACACATCAAAGCACACACACACACACACATTCACACACAGACTTACATGTACACACAAGCGTGACCAGTCAAATAAAGCTCGGCTTCAATGCATCACGTCTTTGCCACGGCCCGGGCTCCCTGGAGACATTCCCCACCTCTCGTTCTCTGTTCTCCTGCGCCAGCATTAAGCCGCGTCTCCCCTCATAAAGTGACAGCGCCTAAAGCACCTGTGACAAATTGGCAGCCACTTTTGCCTGAGTTTGTACTCTGTGTACGGACCCTGATGGCAGATAACTCTCGCGGAGGGAAGCTTGACACGGAATGAGAAGGAGAGAGACGAGAGAGAGGAAGCACTGGTAGTTTTTCTGCACCTGCAATAAAATGGTTTCTTTTCTGCTGAGTCATCTTTTACAACACACATCCTCCAGCGCTCCCCTCCTCGCCCCCCTTTTTTCTCCCCCAGTGCACCCTGGGATTCCCTCTGGGAAGACTAGGAGCCAACTGAACTGACATCCCGTTTATCTGACAGGTTGTGGTAGTGCATGTTAACCTGCGTTCGACCTCCATCGTCCTTCTTCCCTCCCTTTCCATCCCTCCATCGCTTCCTCCTACCATCTCTCCCTCCCCAACTCCTCACTCAGTTACACTCCCTTCTCTCAGTGCCATATTCCAGGAAACCTAGGCCGTCTTTGAGTAAAGAGGCTGAACTGCAGCTGAACCGAGAACGGAGGGCAAACTGGTGGCGATGTGAAAAGCAGTTGAAAGGGTGTGGGAGGAGTGGAGAGAGGAAGTGGACAGGAGGTGTAAAAGAGGCGAGAACAGCGGGCAGAGGAAAAAGAGAGGACGGATGTCGAGGAAAGGAATGGGGGTGAGGCAATGGAGGAGTGAGAATAACAAAGAGATGGATGGAGAGGTCGAAAAACAAAAAATAAGAAAACGGGAGGCACAAGAAGAGGAGAGTCTGTATCTATTTTTTATCACAAAAGTATAGAGGAATAAGTAAAGAGCTTTGTTATAAAATGAGATAGTCATTATTTGAAAAAAATAAAAAAATAAGACACCTACAATAACAACGTGGGTGCGAGAATGACAAAAAAGCACTCTGTGTTAGCGTTGTGAGTCATCTTAACATATTTCACACAGTGCAGTCATATTTATTTTTACTATTGACTGATGAACTTTGTATTTAATCATCAGAAAGTAGCACTTCATATTAAATCATCCTTGTTGGTTTATTTGCATTAGCGGCGATGCATAGCAAACACACCGTTTAATAATTATCTAACATTTACAAAGACGCGCATATCACTGGCAACATTACAGCCTGAATGCAAGGAGCTCATTTGACATTTCTTGGGAAAGAATTAACACCGCGTCAGCCAGATTATTAGTTAGAGGGAAAATCAAGAGTGACTTTCAGTCGTCGATGCATTAATATGATGGCTGAATCAACAACTCTGAGCTCTTTGAGATAAGGTTTGAAACAATCTGCCCAGTGGGCGAGTACATATTTTTTTTTTGAAGTACAGCAAACCACCACTGATACGTAGCTACAGCAGGAGGATTTAAGAAGCTGATTGCTGGAAATCCACGGTGCAGAGCAGAGGAGTCGAAGTCTGGCTTATGTTGGTTATGTGGATTTCTGGTCTTTTATGGATTTTGGTCTAAGCAAGATTCCTTACTTTAAACGTATCCCCTTTTTTTCATAATAGGAGAGGATAAAAAAAAAAAAAAATCGAGTTAATGACCATCGCAGAGTGACGGCATGAAATAAAAAAAGATAAATGATGAAATGTAGGAAAGAAGAAATGGCACAGAGAGGAGATCAAATGAAGACGACAGCTAAAAAATGGTGAGGGAGGAAGCTGAGGAGGAGGGAGAAAGACAGAACATTTTTCTACAGAGGTGGCAACGCACATCAAAGCTCGACACGTCTAACCTTCTAGGATAGAGAGAGAGAGACAGAGAGAGAGAGACGAAGAGAGAGAGAGAGACGAAGAGAGAGAGAGAGAGGGAGAGTGGGTGGGGATGTCACCTTTCATCTTGCCACTGTTGCCACCCTTGATGCCTGTGGAAAGCTGCCATTATGTGTGCCTTTTGATGCCATGCTTGTACAAGAGTGTGTGATTGTTGTGTGTGCATGAGAGAGAGAAAGAGAGTGTTAGTGTGATGGATGGATGAGGGGGCGCTAAGCGAAAGCAGCCTGAAAATGTTACATAAGATATCACGTCTCTACTCCCTCCGTCCGTCCCTCTGCTTCTCAGCTCCAATTCAGGTGCGTCAGGGTGCAATGACAGGAGCGGCCAGCAGGGGGGGAGCAGATCAAAAATCCTGCTGAGTGACAGGAGTGTGCATGTAATTAGGCCACGGATTGGATGTGAAACCGAAGAAGCCTCTAATGATGAGCTAGCTTTGCGATTTAGCTTTGCTGCTGTCCCATTAAAATCCCACAATTCCAATTTGTCCTTGTTTAACAGCGAGTTTACTCAGTTGTTTCATGGGGGGATTACACAACATTAACACGCTGATATCAAAACCTTGTTTTCAAAGTGTGCTTCAAACTTGGGGGAGAAAGTTGGCCAATTTGTCACATTTTCTGAAACACAACTATCGTGATGACAAGATTTCCATGTGATGTTGCGAGCTCCGCCGTCGTCTTCTTTGAGCCACGGTGTGCAGTCTATCTGGGTCAACCTTCATTAAGAATTTAGCAACCACCCAGTGAATCGAGGTGCAACATCTTGGAAAACTTAACAACAAAAGCCCTTTACCCACATCCTCCTTCCCCTCTGAAACTTCTGCTCAAGCAACAAGCAAAGTCGCCTGAATATTAAATGCAACAGATGTTCCGCTGTTCTTTTTTGCCAAATGGTACCATGTAAAACGCATAGTTCCAACAGATTCAGCTTTGCATTAATACTTTTCACTGTGTGTTAACTATGGGGCCATTACTGTAGCAAAACTATTTGCAAATGTGTGTGGAGAGTTGTGTAACTATCAGATTTGTAAATGTGTAAAAAAAATGTAGGAATGCTATTTAGCATGTAAATGCTATGTAAATCTCTAAATGTGTACATAAATCCGTAAATATGTAGACAAATCTGTAAATGCGTACATAAATCTGTAAATGTGTAGACAATCTGTAAATGCGTACATAAATCCGTAAATATGTAGACAAATCTGTAAATGTGTACATAAACCTGTAAATGTGTAGACAAATCTGTAAATGCGTACCTAAATCTGTAAATGTTTAGACAAATCCGTACATTTTTACATAAATCCAGAAATGTGTAGACAAATCTGTAAATGTGTACATAAATCTGTAAATGTGTAGACAATTTGTAAATGCATACATAAATCTGTAAATGTGTAGACAAATCTGTAAATGTGTACATAAATCTGTAAATGTGTAGACAAATCTGTAAATGTGTACATAAATCTGTAAATGTGTAGACAAATCTGTAAATGTGTACACAATTTGTAAATGTGTACATAAATCTGTAAATGTGTACACAATTTGTAAATGCGTACATAAATCTGTAAATGTGTAGACAATTTGTAAATGCATACATAAATCTCTAAATGTGTAGACAAATCTGTAAATGCATAGAGATGAGTGAGAATGAGGTACAGTTACACAACACTCCACACACATTTGCCAATAGTTTTGCTACAATAATGGCCCCATACTGTAGTTAACGTCTTTGTCTCCTACGTGTCAGCTCACATTGTGAAATTCATTTAGTTGTCAAAACATCTCGAATCCTTATTTATTGCACTTGACGATTAAAGTTACTCTGGATTTCTGGAAGAGAGGATTGGGTCACAGGGGACAGGATAAATTGGTTCTTTACAAGAGATAGCCCGAATAATGATGTTGGTGACTAGTATCTGAACATGGAAGCCTACATGTGGAATCAATATCACTGTTGAATCAATTGCACAGGAGGTTTAGCCGAGGTTTCCTGCTGTGTACCGAATCAGGAAAAACAAATAAAGCCGAAAGACAGATGAGACAAGCGTCAGGATTTAATGGCTCTGTTGCCCAGTGCCAGAAAAGCCAGACTCCAAAGACACTGGGAAGATAAAAGGATCGATAAAATTTTAAAGATTTCTCAAAACAATATCATCCAAACACAAGAACAAGAAAGGTAGCAAACAAAAGATCCATTGAACATAAAATTATTCTGAACAGTTAACAATTACCTGGGACGCTAAGACTGGAAATGAAAACAATGGAGGAGAAGAATCAATGGAGCAAACTTTTCAAGCACACAAGAAAACTTGAAACATGTAATTAACTGTCAGTCGTAGTTACTCACCATACACCAGTAGGGTGTAATGGTCGGCAGCGCGTCCGTAGTTGTTCTGGGCCTGGCACAAATACGTCCCGTTGTGTGATTGGCTGAGACGGGAAATCTGAAAGGTGGGGCCGGAAATCTCTGCCCTCTCGGGTAAGGAGTCGTTAATCTTGGACCACTGGATGTTCCTGGGCCTGACGGGACAGAGACAGAGAGAGGTTTCATGTTTAATAGCGCTGAAATGACATGTCGACACTTGATTTTTGATAATTGATTCATGGCTGAAGTCATTTATCAGGAAAAATGTCATCATTTGCTGTTACCAGCTTCGCTCATGTGAGGATTTACTGCTTTTCTCTGTTTTATATCACAGTAAACGGAGTATCTTTGGGAGTTTTGGGCTGCTGGTTTGACAAAAAAAGTAATTGGAGGACGTCATATTGGGATCTGGGATATAATGATGTATCCTTATAATTATTTTTTTTGACATTTCATAGAAATTAATTAACAACTCAAAAAAGAAATCAATGGATTTTATCGATCATTTAAAAACATATTTTTAAACTAGCCTATCCACTTTAACTACAACAACTGTATCTTGTATTTTCCTCTGTTGCCTCTTGTATGTGTTGATTGCAATGCAGTTCTATTACTGGTGCTTGTTGTGTATTGTGGCATGAAAGGCGTCATTAAATAAAATGTGTTAATATTATTAATTTAGAACTCCAACTTCAAAAACTTGACTTTGAGCTTCACATAGCCACCCACATGCATGCACACACTCACATATACAAATATCCAAACATAATCCTGCAACAGCATAATGTTCAACCTCTACTGTATGCCACTTAAAAACAGCTATATTGCAGAGTTACACAAATAATTACTTCTACTACTACTATTCTACTACTACTATTACCTCTACAACCACAGGTGTTATGCAGTAATTCATTACTTACTAATGTGTTAAGGTAAGTTACTTTTTCAGTAACAAGCAGTACATTTGACCATTCCCACGAACGCTTCATTACTTTGACAATTAGGGGGTTGGCTTGTTCACTGTCTTACCGGTAGTCTGATGAAGGGTTGACATCAGTTAAAGGGATAGTTTGGGTGTTTAAGTGGGGTTGTAAGAGGTACTTATCCATAGTCAGATAAGTATCTAAGTATCATCTAGTGTAGGTAATAACAGCACACCCCCAACTTGGAGAAGCAGACAGGAGTTGACGCATGAAAGCAAAGCAATGTTCTGCTTTGGACGGGGCAAAATGTATTTTAGCCACCTAAAAGAAAGGAGCTAAAAAAATCAATATCAGTTTAAGCGTACGTTATATTTAGAATATTTTGGCCTGTTTACCTTGCCATGAGACGGCCATACAGTCTATGTTTCCGACGGGGAAGTGAAGCCTTTATCTATGCTCTCGTAATTTTCCCTCACAGAACACAGGAGTTGCTGGTCTACCGCTGCCTCGATCGGTTAGTTTGTTTGTGTTATTGTGTGACTTTGGTTAGTTTAAATCCACCAAAGTCACACAATAACACAAACAAACTAATGAAGCAGCGACAGATAAGCTTCCCCCGTGCTCTGCGAGGTAAAATTACATTTATTTTCAATGGAGAGTGGTGGCTTTGGCGAGAGCATAGATGGATACAGTGACTTCAGTTCCCCGTCGGAAAGGGCAGTCTCACAGCAAGGTAAACCGGGGAAAATATTCTAAATATAACATATACTTAAACTGCTAATGTTTTTTTTAGGTGAGTCTTTGTTTTAGGTGTCTAAAATATGCTTTGCTGCCGGCCCCATACACAGCAGTACATTGCTTTGGTTCCTTGTCTGCTTCTCTAAGCTGGGCGCGTGCCGACCGTCATCTACTGTAGGTAATACACTGACAATGGATAAGCTTCTCATACAACCCCACTTCAAAACACTTGAACTATCCCTTTAAGTCTCAGTGGAGAGACTGGAGAAAAAGGACTCGTGATAACTCCAAAGTTGTCCTATTTACATGTTTTGTTTCTTCGATATGTACACACGTTACATGTTAACTACCGGTCAACCTATATTCAAGAATCACCTGGTTTTGTTCAGAACTGGAGTGATTGTGAAGCCTGCATACGACACAACAACTACCTCTCTAACTAACACGACCGCTAGTCTGAAACACACTGAGTAAAACCTGAGGTGCTAAAGGGTATTAAAATGAGAAAAGTGAAAGGAGACAGGGCATCGAAGCACAGGCACCTGGGGATGCTATAAAAAGAGAGGTGAAGAAGGAGCGTAAAGAAGCCCACAGGGGGAAGTTGACATGAGAAGAAAGTATAAAAAGGTGGCTTGGAGAAGGAGCCAATGGCGACAGAGGGGCTGCATCCTGACCAATTACGGGGAGATGGATGGTCAGAGGGCGGTGATGGTGTGAAAGGGGGTTGGCAGGAGCGAAAGGAGGGCAGATGAGAGAGAAATAGGGTGTCAGATGTGCAGGGGAAGAAAAAAAAGCAGAAAGAGTGTTACTCGAGGAGAGAGAAGAAGAGATGGTGTGCTGGGAGATGAAGGGAAGGAGCAGGCAGACAAAATGAATTGGTCATGAAAGACGGGAAGGCAGTGCAGACAGGAGGTGCGAGGATTACAGAGACATCCTGGCGAACAACGCTGTGTGTGTGTATGTGTGTGTGTGTGTCTGGCTGAGTGTCATGGCTCATGCCACCCTGGCCAGATTACAATCCTGACTCATCTGGGTTCTAATCCCTCAGGACGTCTAATTAAACCTCTTTCTTGCTTAGTCACACACACTCCCTAACGCATCTTAACAAAATCTCCCTCTGTTCCTCTCTCTCTAACACACACACACACACATATATACACTTGTACTCCCACATACTCCTTCAAACGCTAACACACAAATAAGAAGGCAATTAAGCGAACTGACAAGACATCGTCTCCATCTCTCCTCCTAATAACAGACAAACAATGAGTGTACCCGTCCACCAAAAGGAAGTGGCATATAATTGGTCATTAATACTTAACAGGCAGTTAACAGGGCCAGGGAGCAGGCGGGAGGGCGACAGGGGGACAGTAATGTGTGTGTGTGAGTGTGTGTGAGTGTGCAGTCCAGCATGAGATGAGGGTCAGAGTCCAGAGTGGCCTGCTGTCCCATCTCTCACTGTCACATACGTGTGCATGCACTACACAAACACTCACATAGAGTCCCCAACCAGCCGTTACAAAGCTTTAGTGGGGCTATAGCCAATACGCTTCTCAGCCAGTCCTCACTGTGGGATTTCACTTAAGTCATCACACACACACACACACACATGCACACACCTTGGCTGCATGAAGCTTCACTGGGGAGCTTTAGTGGACTCGATGCCCACAGACAGACGGACCATCTAGAGGAGGGTTTAAGAGCTTAGGACCCAATACCCTTCTGGAGAGTGCACAAAGGGCCTTGGACACACTAGAAAAAGGCTTTGTTTCAAAGCTGGATCTTAAAAGTGTTGACTGCTGATTGGGTTTAGAAGCTCCGCCGTCACACACACACACAGAGTCACATTCAAGTTTATATGTCCGAATTTACACTCTTCTAGTAATTTCTCTCTGCCTCCGTCTTAAGCTCTTTCTCTCTCCGTCCGTCGAGCAATAAAATATGGATCAGGTGGTTTTTATCTGTCCATCATACATTAAATGTCAGGTCTGGGTTATATAACTTAATTTAACTTTCTCCAGTTCCTTGGACAAGGTGTCAATTGTATTTCCCTTCGCACCGTTGGTATGAGATATATAGAGTTCCAGAGAGATGATGTCTAATAATGAGAGAATCAATTGGAAAAGTTTATGGGTATAGTGTGTATGACTGTATGCAAATGTCCATACCATTACTAATACATGGTCTACATTGTTTCCCTGGCAGTTTTTTGATCTGACATTTATAACTGATGAATTTTTGATTATTTTGTATTTATTTATTTATTTTCTTCTATTTTTATCGTCTTATCTTTATGTATGTATATATATCTATATCTATATATATATCTA
>CAKAOH010028793.1:0-28467 GCA_916701665.1 Sebastiscus tertius
TTCGGACATTTTTCAGACATTTTTCAGATTTGTTTGTCTGACATTTTTCAGATCTTTTTTTTCGGACTTTTTTTTCGGACATTTTTTTCGGACTTTTTTTCGGACATTTTTTTCGGACATTTTTTCAGACTTTTTTTTCGACTTTTTTTTCTAACATTTTTTTCTGACTTTTTTTTCGGACATTTTTCAGACTTTTTTTCAGACTTTTTTCAGACATTTTTCAGATTTGTTTGTCTGACATTTTTCAGATCTTTTTTTTCTGACTTTTTTTTCGGACATTTTTCAGACATTTTTCAGATTTGTTTGTCTGACATTTTTCAGATCTTTTTTTTCTGACTTTTTTTTCTTACATTTTTTTCTGACTTTTTTTTGGACTTTTTTTTCGGATATTTTTTCAAACTTTTTTTTCAGACTTTATTCTGACTTTTTTTTCTGACTTTTTTTTCGGACATTTTTTTCTGACTTTTTTTCTGACTTTTTTTTCGGATATTTTTTCAGACTTTTTTTTCAGACTTTTTTCTGACTTTTTTTTCAGACTTTTTTTTCGGACATTTTTTTCTGACTTTTTTTCTGACTTTTTTTCGGACATTTTTCAGACTTTTTTTCAGACTTTTTTTCAGACTTTTTTCAGATCTTTTTTTCAGACATTTTTTAGATCTTTTTTTTCGGACTTTTTTTCAGATATTTTACAGATTGCAATAAACGGATCAAAATGATGCCGAATTAACTACATAATGATGTTGATTAGTAAAAAGTCTGAATTCATGCTTTGTCAGGTCTGTCTGCAAGACGACAAGCAAACAACTTTTAAATTGCTTTCTGAATGGAGTCTGGATGAATCAGTACCAGGCTATGCTGCTGCTCCATCAACACTCAACATAAAGTCATCTAGGCACAAATACGGCAGCGACGTTGTTGTTTCTACCATAGACAGTCTGTGGTTTATACCCAGACAATCAAATCCTGTTGATTATCAAAGAGGATCTGAGGGTGTATTATTGCTTTAAAAGACACCCTCTCTCCCTCGTCATCCTCATCCTTCATGACGACGAGGCTGGACCCCCCCCCACTGAGGTGACCTTCCACCTCCTCTCTGCTCTGAGCTGCCTGTCAGTCCCCAGCAGTGAGGCCGGCATCAGGCCCGGCCTAACTGTCCCCGTCCTGCTGTGATTAAAATGTCCCCCGTCCGTCACCCACAAGGCCACCTGGATGCTACCCTACCCTGTCTCTTCATGCTGCATTCATGTCACGTGGGAATTTACCGTCAGCACCGAGTCAAGCGGCTAAAAAGAGTCACAAGTGTTTCTGCATGAGAAACCATGAAGAATTCAGGAAGTCAGGTGTAACTTCCCCCAGCAGGGTTTAACCACCGACAGGTGACGTGGACGCTGTTCTCACGTTATTTTAATCCAGCAGCTTTGAAGGCAGCTGTGATCTCCAGGTTTTCACTTGTCTCACTCATCAACACCAGAGTGAAAACCTGCTATTGCACATTCAGAGTTGTGAAAAAATGTTGACAAAGACATGAAAAAGAAAGACGTGTAGAGAACAGAGTAGACATTATGGTTAGTAATATGTCAGTCCAATATTATAAAATATGTTTTCTTTTTATCCTTTAGCTTGAATTCATCTTTACTACTGTAGCAGTAGTAGAAATATGCAGCTTGTATAGGGGGTGTGTTCAAGCTAAAATAGGGAGGTAAGTTGCTCTTTAAGCCATCGTGCCAAAACTTCACAGGTTCCACCTCCTCAAATGAAAACATCAGCTGCTTTTATCAGTCTTCTGTGATGGTAAATAACATCTTTAGTGTACATCCACTGGTCAGATATCTTTTGTGATGAGCTTTTAACACCATTATCTGACTTTTTATAAACCAAAATAATCTGCTGTTAATCTTTAGTTGCAGCCCTCGTTGCATTCCTCACAGGGTTACATGAAAGGACGAGGCTTTTGATTTCATGAAAACTATTTCAACGCCTCAGAGAAAATCCATTTCTTGGTTTTTGCTTCGTTCTCGTACTACGTCCTTGAATCTCAGCAGTGTCCCACACACTGCGGATACAAAAGGCAATCAAACACCAGCTTTGCTTTTTATTCTCATCTTCCCACATGAGAAAAGTCTCAGCTGGACTCCGCACGTAAAAGATTTTTTTAATAAAAGAAGGGAATATGTGTGTGTTTGGACTCCAGATGAGACATTTCACAGTAAAAATCGTATTCTGCTGGCGACCACGACAGTACAGATGTGACAGGAAGCGTTGTGGGGATGTATTTATTTGTGTGTTCGTTCCTCATTATCTTTTCTGTTAATGACTAGCGCTGACAACGAAACAGTATAATCACAGCCTTCCTGCTATCCTGAAGCCTCTTTAGGCTGCTGTAATGAGCCCTCTTTTGTTCCTCATGTTGACGACTTATTACAGCTCTTTGCTCCATGTTTTTATGTATCTCTCATAGATGCTGCAGAAGCAGAAAGAGAAATAGTAATAGTAATAATAGTAATAATAATGGAGAGGTCGACTGGAGACTTCAGCTCAGTTCAGCTGTGGTGCGTTCAGGGCCCACACGTTATCGCCACACACATTCAGTGCTCCTTCGTGTCCAAATATCCACTTTGTGGTCACTGAACATGCATTGATAAAGTGATATGTGAGGAGTTCTTAATATGCGGCGATCAATAATGATACGTTCTCTTGTTAAAAGTGTTAATGGTTATATTAAAAGGTATGAATTATGAATTATTTGGTGTAGTAATTTTCAATTTCTAGCTTTCTGTTGAACTGAATTTGCACAGATTCAAATTTAGATTTCCAGTCAGAGAGTTACTGTGGAGGAGGAAGTTTTACTGCAGACATTTCAACTCTGAACGTTTTCAGTTCTTTTTTTTCTGGTTGTTTGACATGTAAAAAAGGTGGCACAGATGTTGTTAAATATGCTCAGATTATGCACAGTTTTCCAGGCTTCAACTATGAATTTTGCACGTTTTTTTAAGACTAAGTCTATGCGCTTTTGCATATAAGTTGACTATAAAAACCGAAAGCGCAGAACAGCAGAAAATATCATTGATTCCTGCTTTTTAAAAAAAGCTATCTTGCAGTTTGAAAGTGCTATGTTGCCATTGTCGTCAAAATATTGTTATATTATCGTGCCATACCTCCTGCTTTATTGCTGTTTTTGAAAATTCAGTTTTAAATGAAACTAAAATCAATTTAGAAACTCCACAATCTGAGCTGCGCAACATGAATTGAAACAGGTTTAGCGTCTGTAACAACACCGTTCTAAACAATGCACGGATGATGAAACTCTGCACATACACACACCACATAGAACAAATGACATCACCCGCTTCACAACAAACAGCTGATGACGCAACACTTTACACTAGTACACTATTATGTGTTATTACTGCGCTTCCAAAACAATCATCTGTCTCTCCTCGTCTGTCTATCCAACCTGAACTCAACCACATGTTATGTTAGAATGCTACCAAACGTAGCACCCTCAAGTTAGAAGGGTCAATGACGTAACTGCAGACATTTCACAGCATCCTTATCTGCATGCCTACGTTAGCACACAATATTAGCGTTCTGACAATAGGGTATTATATCTGGAAGCAGAGTGTTAGCTCATAATAGTTTACTGTTTCAGTGTCTACTCTTGTCTCATTACTTGTCTGTCTGTTTGTGTGAAGTTGAGTTACACCAGCTGGTGCAACACAACATACCAGTCACTTCTTTCCTGTTGCATGCTATGTGCATGTTAATATTAGCATGTTAATGTTAGCGCACACCTATCAAACACACTTATATGCTAAAGTTAGCATGCCAGCATTAATCTCAAGGTTGAAGGTTGACAGAAAGTTTTACAGGTACTTCTTGGTGGCGCTAGATTAAAAGTCAGGGGATCATCAAAGTTATCTGGATTCATCCTCACCAGCTTTCATTGTCGACTAATGACGATTGACGGTTATTTTCTTGATTAATCGTTTAGTTGTTTGGTCTATGAAATCAGTGTTTCCCAAAGCCCAAGATGCAGTCCTCAAATGTCTCAAAGATATTCAGTTTACTGTCACAGAGGAGTAAAGAAACCAGAAAATATTCACATTTAAGAAGCTGCAATTAGAGAATTTTGACTTTTTTCTTAAAAAAAAAATGACTCCAATTAATTGATTATCAAAATACTTGGCGATTAATTTAATAGTTGACAATTAATCGATTAATCGTTGCAGCTCTATAACCATCACACAGGTTTTTATACCTAGACAAACTCATTTAAACCAAATGATATAAACTAGTTAAAACAAAAACTCTCATGTGTACTTGCAATTGAAAATCTGACCCAGAATCTATCTAATCTCTACCAGAAATATGTACACAAACAAACTTATCATCAAACAAAAGCAACAGAAAATCAATGTTTTCATCTTTTACCTCTTTTCAAGCCACCCAGTGGATCCTCGGAGCGAGTCGGAGCTTTAGTCCGCATCGGTCACACTTCAACCACGTCCAACACACACCAAGAGACAACCTGAACTATACCTCATCATCCCATCGCCGTGTGTCTGTCCCTCCCTCCCTACACTACCCGCTGACACTCACCAACAGACAAGAGAGGAAATATGAGCAATGAGAAGTGAGATCAGCGAGTTCACAATGCTGCTGTTTGTTACTGGAGCTTCAGTACCGAGAAGAAAATCTGACTTCAGGAGCGAGTCAGTCCCACTCGCAGCATTCCCCTCCCAAACACAACAACACAACAACAAGCTCCATTCAACACTTCAGAGAGGAGGGAGGGGGGACAGAGGGAATCGCTGTTACCAGCCGACTAATGGGAAGCTTTTCCAAATGTCAAGAAAATTAAAATGTGATCAGAAGTTTTCAGTCGAATCCAAAAGCAAAACTTGTAAAACATCTCTTTCAAAAGGAGAGTTCATTGAGCTGATCTTGCCACCGTAATAAGATTACTTATGTAACAAATTTGGTAATTAATAGGGTCAAAGTTAATACGATAATGCAAATTAGTTTTAACGCCTCTAATTTCTTTAATGCAATAACGCAACTTGCGATTTTTAGGTTGTAGTGGGCTCAGTTTTGAGGCAAGGAAAATTTGTCATGGCCATTTTCAAAGGGGTCCCTTGACCTCTGACCTCCAGATATGTGAATGAAAATGGGTTCTCTGGGTACCCACGAGTCTCCCCTTTACAGACATGCCCACTTTATGACAATCACATGCAGTTTGGGGCAAGTCATAGTCAAGTCAGCACACTGACACACTGACAGCTGTTGTTGCCTGTTGGGCTGCAGTTTGCCATGTTATGATTTGAGCATATTTGTTATGCTAAATGCAGTACCTGTGAGGGTTTCTGGACAATATCTATCATTGTTTTGTGTTGTTAATTGATTTCCAATACTAAATATATACATATGTTTGCATAAAGCAGCATATTTGTCCACTCCCGTGTTGATAAGAGTATTAAATACTTGACAAATCTCCCGTTAAGGTACATTTTGAACAGATAAAACATGTGTGATTCATTTGCGATTAAATATTTTAATCAGTTGCCAACACTAGCAATTAAACCATTTCCCATAAAAACTTCTTCTCTGTACTTCTTTCAAAGTATAAACAAGTGGGAGTTGGGAAAGAGCGGGAGACTGAAGGGGGCAAACGATGACAGTTTGATGATGAACAGTTTCCATTAAAACTTCATTAAGAAATGGACGTGATGTACCATGAAGGGTCTTGTGATGTGGCGTATCAGACACAAGAGGGAGGGTGGGGTTTAAATGAGCAACAGGACAAGCGGAGACATAAAGAAGTTCCCTCGTCGTCTATCTGCGAGCTCCATCGGTACAGGAAATATCTGTGTTTGTGAGGGGAGAGTTGGCGGATGGGACTTAAGTGCTGTTATCACTTCTGAAGCTCCAGGGTCACACAGAAGAGAGAAAGAAGGAGAGGAGAGGAGAGGAGGAGGGGGTTGATGCTTTCAGAAGACTCTATTTGTGCTTCACTACCTTCAGAAGTGACCCTGATTCAAAACCCAGATCCACTTTGCTAACAGAGAAGAGCGAGGAGAGATGAAAGCCTCTGAACAACAACACATTCCTGTAACAGACGACTCCTTTCACCGCTTTAAAACACAACTCATCATCTGAAGCTGATTAACTCTATGAGGAACTTGACAAACAAACTCTTGGCTAGTTGCCTGTTATAAGTTTTGGAAGAAATTGAATGCCCTTCAGATTATGTTTTAATGAGTCTCAGCATGTTGACAGTGAACGTATCAGTAAAATGTTCACTGACACAACCCTGTCTCCTACAAAATTACGTTCCCATACAACTGAACTGCATTCTCAATAACGTTTCGAATGTATTTTCACCATTTTATACAGCTTTAAAAACATGGTTAATGTTGAATTTAAACAATTTACACAAAACAAAATGATACGTTTCACACAAGACAAAACAGCGGTCTCCTGAGGGAAAGTCCGGTGTTAGTTTGACCCTGACAGGATGTGTTTATTTTATTAGTATTTAAACAAAACAACAATCTTTTACTAACTCAACATTGGACCAAACCCCACCATCCACCCCGACCACCTCCCTGCAACTCACGCGTGGTATATAAAGTAGCGCATTCACTTGAAAAACGCTGCCTGTAAATATAATCCATGCTGCGTTCATGTCTTCCATCAAAACAAAATAGGGAAAATCAATTCGTACTATGTAAAAGTACTTTCTAAGAGCCAGTGTTGTGGCTAAAAATCACTTAAAGTAAAGTAAAGTGCAGCTCTGTGAGCTCATTCTACAGATGCAAGTTTGTTTTTGCAGTTCAACAGACCAACAGAGTGGCGAGTCTCCCAGGAAAACTCTTATATACATCAACTCAATAATTAATGTGCATCCATTTAATAAATATAAATCAGGGCCTTCAGTATTTGGAGCAAGTAGAAAAATGTGCCAATGTTAAGAAGCTGCTCATGTTGATTCAATGTCAATACTGTTTTCAGGTTGTAGCTACAGGTTGTGAATGTTAAGGTCATTTTTAATACTTCAGTTACTTACAAATATTGAAGACCAAAACTAAATGGATTTGCTCGCAACTTCAGGCATATATAAGAGAGAAAAAGCCTCTGAAAGAAGGTTTATACCGCCAGAAGATGACAATACAAATAAGGAAATTAAACAAATACAATGCCACTTGTTGGTATTAATCACTAGATCTCAACATCAGAAGTAGAGAAGCAGAATATTCTACAAAACTGCAGTGTTTTTAATAAAGACAACATACGGCTGTTAAAAAGCAGTCTGCTTGTCTTTCAAATGTCGAGTCTCATTCTCTTTTTTATCTCTTCTACATTTTTTGGCACTCCGTCTATCTTTGTTTCCTGTCCTCAGGTCTGTATCTGAGATGCAAACAGTCAGTTTGGTGTGTGGGTGGGCATCTTGGCACCGCCAGGCAAAAAGAAAAACTACCAACAAAACAACAAAAAAAACACCTCTGACCTGAATGTTGCTGTGAATAATTTACGAAAAATAAAAAAACACACAAAGCATAAGGCAAAATGCTCTGAATGGGCAACAGGTTGAGATGATTCAGATGTGTAAATGCGCTGAATAATAAGACCAACTCCAGTCATGTAGCCTCGTCACAAACATGTGAGGTTTCAATGCAAATCAATCCGGTATAAGAGTTTTCATTGAATGGGGATGCGCGATGATATCAGTGCGTCATCGGCATATAAAGATTTTAAACTGAAATATCGGCCAAAAATGAACATTTCCTCCAATAAAACAGGCCAATGAGATGACCCGTATGTGCACATAATGCAAACCATTGACGATGCGGGTGAAAAAATATGTTTGCGGTGTGGTGGTACAACGTTTTACAACTTGTGAAATAGGTCATATTTGCCCTGGTTGAGCCTACTTTTTGCCTATTGTTTCAGGGACAGCATCACCCAACCAAGCCTGTTAAAGTAGGATGACTTTCAGTTAATTATAACATGTTACATAAAAATAAATGCCCTTCTGTAACACTCTATACGTCCAATCACAGAGGCATCTTTTCCACCATTTGTCATCTGCACACGCTCAGTGTGAGACAGTTAATTAACTCGGTGGGGTATAGCCTTTAAATCAGTCTCAGTCTTTTAGTTAGACAGGGTTTAAATATTGTCGAGCTTCATACAGTAACAGAAGTCAATCTGGGTTTAATAACCATTTAGTAATGGCAGTGAAAGTGTTGTTTGCATGCCAGAGAAACAAGGAAATGACTTCAGACTCTGACCTTAACCAGAGAGGAAGTCGGACTAGTTGAGGAACAGTGACTCTTTTCACTTTCTGTGCATGTCTGTCAGAGCTATGAAGATAATATTACATTTATTTTGCTCCCGTCGTGCAAGAAATGCAAGTTAAAAGAATGACAGGTGCTTTTTAAAAAGAGGACAGGGTGTACCTGTATTTAGCTCTCTCCTCCTCTGATCTGTTCCCACATTTAGCCTCTTTGAACAATACGACTGCATCTAATTATCTTCCCTGCTGCTGTTTCGCCCACCGACAGACACTTTGATATTGATTAATATTTGTCTTGTGAGAATGTGTGTTGGCACTGTAGTGCTCTACTCATCTCTCCTCTAATATTACATCCGTCTGTCCCTGGTTTGTTTCTATCGGGAGACATTTTACACTCATATTTTACCTTCAGGGTTGACGCAACACACTCCTACAGAAGCTAGTAATCAGTCCATTTTAAAATGAGATATGTAAATACATAAATGTTTGGTAGACATAATAATCAATAATCAAAAAGACATTGCAGAGGTGGATTTTAGGTGTGGGAATTTTCTTTTGTTGTCTATGAGCAATCACAGTAATGATGTTACGAATAAATCAGACAGTTGTTACCGCATCCAGGAACAATGTGTAACATATTTCTGTTTTGAGTAACCAGCTTTAAACTGGTGCAACACACACACACACCCACATCAACAGAAAACACCACTAAACTCCAATGAAATCTGACTCCATCCGGAGAACAAGTTTGATCAAACGCAGCTGAAACTGGTGCCAACAACATCATGACTGTCACCGGTTTGTCATTAACAAGACCGGACAAGTCGACACTGAAAAACAAGCCTGCACATGAGCAGACCTGATGAGTGAGGACAAGTAGTAGAGTTCAACGGATGAAAATGGTTGTGCAAAAAATTAATGCTCCACTCCACACCACTTATTTTGTTGTTTTCCATTTGGCACTTATCTTGATTCAGCTAAACCGTGTGATTTTTAAACTGTGCTTTCTTTTATTTATGAGTACCTCAGGACGAGTAAACCGTTGATGAATCTAACGGAATACAGAATAAAGATTTTATCATGGTGCTTCTCCTCAAATTTTATTCTCAATAAACTAAAACGTCCTCACTGAAAGCCTGGGTTGTAATTAAATAATATCATTTATCAGCTTCAGTGAATCTTGTCCCACAATTCAATTAAAAACCGTGTTTTTGGCACCATTCTCAGGCCGTGCAGTGTGTGCCAAACCATTCATCAATGTTTTTTTATGCCCACTGAATACATGAAATATATGCAATATAGAAAATAACTGACAGTTAAGCTAACAGGCCTTGATGAAGGTCACTGTGTGTAAACAGAGAGAAAAATGTGCACAGCTGTTTTTATATGAAAACCGCAATCAATTTGAAATGAGTCGTAACTAAGAAAATTGAAATGAAAGATCTAGATTATTTTGTAGAAACAGAAGTTGGTTAATTTGTTCTGTTACTAGACTTTGAACGTGGCATGGTTATGGTCTGAGTATTTAAAGAACTGCTGATCTACTGGGATTTTCACGCACAACCATCTCTAGGGTTTACAGAGAATGGTCCGAAAAAGAGAAAATATCCAGTGAGCGGCAGTTGTGTGGACAAAAATGCCTTGTTGTGATGTCAGAGGTCAGAGGAGAATGGGCAAAGTGGTTGGAGATGATAGAAAGGCAACAGTAACTCAAAAATAACCACTCGTTACAACCAAGGTATGCAGAATACCATCTCTGAACGCACAACACGTCCAACCTTGAAGCAGATGGGCTACAGCAGCAGAAGACCACCCGGTACTAGCACTGACCACTTTATTAGGTACACCTTGTACCTAATAAAGTGGCCGGTGAGTGTATATACTCTTATCAATAGTGTGATATTGACTACAGCCATGAAAAAATACTTTTCCACAAACGACGGAGACCATTTCACTTCTTTGCAGGCAGTTCTAGTAGCCACAGTTGGTGAAGAACCTCCATCATATCAGCACACATTTAATACAGCAGCCTAAACTCAGTAATGAATCATGTTTGAGGGGCTACGGAGACTCGTTTGATACATAATTTAATAAGACTAGGTGTGGAGCAGCAAGCAGGGATCAATACATTCTACTTAATATGACACGAGCAGTGAAAACTATAAAAACAAGCCCAGATGTTGAAATAAAGCCGCGGCCGCTGGTGTGTTTTGAGATTAAACTCTGTTCTGACAGCAGCGGTATGAAGCGTAGCGCAGCTTTTGCCCTTTAGGGAGGACAGACGGGCAATTAGCCCGGCTGCTACAGTGTGGATGTCAGCATGGCGGCTTCAGACTCGAAACACCCGCTGGGCCTGGACGGTCTGCCATTCCTTCCTAAACCAACCAGCAGGCGGTGTTCCCTTCAAGCTCCGGTCCACACGTATAAACACACATACAGATGGTTCACAAGTCCGTATGCAAGACACACTAAAAAAAGGTGTCCTTGTTTGAAGCTTCTGGCGCAGCATTTGAATATGTGAGTGGACCTTTTTTTTTTTTTTCTTGTAGTTGAGTGTTGAGATGCTACAGGAGAGAGAGAGAGAGAGAGAGAGAGAGAGAGAGAGAGAGAGAGAGAGAGAGAGAGAGAGAGAGAGGTATCAGGGCTGCTGAATAATGCAGTGAGATACTGAGCTGCTGACCAGGAGAAGCCTGCAGTAGAGTCTCCCGTTAGACTTGTTATAAATCCAAACTGCTCTGCAAACAAAGACACACAACTCTGCATTGTGTCGATATTGGGGCTGTCAAAGTTAACGTGATAAAAACGCGTTAACACAAATTTGTTTTAATGGCACTTATTTCTCAACTTGTGATTTTTAGTGTGTAAAAATGCGAGCTACGACTATGATAGCACCTCATATTAGTCCAGAGAACGGACCAAACTCTGTGTATATACGTAGGTGTATTTATGCCTAGATGACTTTATATTGAGTGTTGATGGAGCAGCTGCATAGCCTGCTACTGATTGATCCAAACTCCATTCAGAAAACAAGCATTTTAAAAGGTGTTTGTTTGTCGTCTTGCGGACAGACCTGACAAAGCATAAATTGAGACTTTTTACAAATTGGCATCATTATGTTGTTATTTCGGCATCTTTTTGATCCATAAATTGCATTTAAAAATCACAGCACAATCTGTTTATTTTGGGTTCATACTGCTGTAGTGACGAATAGCTTGATGGATAAAGAGAATACAGCTCGGTGAAATTCACCAAGCACCGCCAGGTGATGTTTTGAACTTAAACACGACGTTGTCTGGGACTTCAACAACATGTACAAAGCAGCAACAGTGATTATTTTGGCCATGGTGGATGAAAAATATTGGTATCCATGAAGGTAAACACTCCCTCCTCTTCGGCACGAGTTGATGGGAATGAACACGAATGATCCTGGCGGTCAAGCTCGTGCAAGTAAAGTGAGTTTGATGCGTTTGGTGTGAACACAGTATAAAGGGCAAGCCTCGTTTTCCAGCTATGTCTGTATCAAACTATTAAAAAAGAAAGTTAACTCTTTTAATACTTATTAAAATCTTGTCAGTACACCAAATATTTGTTGTTATTTGGTGTTCTTTCTTTCATCCATCCTAGTTTTAGTTTTTCAGAGGCTTGCAGCCGAAATTATTAATGAATGCTTTGATAGTATATTTGGGGTAGAGATTCAGGAGGCTCGCTATGTTTCAGTTGTGTCTGGATATAATCCCGAAATCGGACTGGAACACAGGTTTTGTTTGTCTCTATGAATGAACCACACCAAACACTGGCACAAGGGGAGAATTCCTAAATTATAATGAGGTCCCAGGGTGATTCTCTTCTAGTGTGAACTGGCTTTAAATGAGGGTCGAGTTCGAGGCCTCAGGGCTGCTGCAGGCTGCTGTAGCTGAACCACGAGTCAATACGCTGACAGGTCTTTCTTTTAACTAACAGATATATGATTCTTGTTTTCCTCACATTCATACTTGACTTGTTTCTCTGGTGGCCACTCCAAGGAGAGACCTGAGTGTGCAGTGCCTTGCTCAAAGGCATGTACGGCAACACTTGGTTCTCAACCTAGAGGTCAGGATGTATTAAGAGTCACGAAACAATTATGTTACACAAAGTGCTATTTATTTTTTCAGACATTCCTCTAATCTTTGCATTCTCTGTGCCTTCCTGGATAATTTGACCTCCTTTGACTTCCTAAGTCACGCCCCTTTTCGCTCTGTGCTCCAATAACAGATGAGCAAGCCTGAAACCAGGCAGAACCTCGGTAACCTTTCCTCATTCCTGTTGGGTTATACATGTAGTATATGCTACGTCTGTTCAAAGGTAACATTACTATATAAGTCACATTAGATATTTTTTTCAGACTTTTTTTTCCAGACTTTTTTTTCAGACTTTTTTTCAGGCTTTTTTTTGTCCAACATTTTTTTGTCCAACATTTTTCAGATATTTTTTTTCAGACTTTTTTTTCAGACTTTTCAGACTTTTTTTTCAGACTTTTTTTCAGACTTTTTTTTCAGACTTTTCAGACTTTTTTTTTAGACTTTTTTTCAGACTTTTTTTCAGACTTTTTTCACAGACTTTTTTTCAGACATTTTTTCAGACTTTTTTTCAGACTTTTTTTCAGACTTTTTTTCAGACTTTTTTTTCAGACTTTTTTTTTCAGATATTTTTTTCAGATATTTTTTTCAGATATTTTTTTCAGACTTTTTTTACAGACTTTTTTTCAGACTTTTTTTACAGACTTTTTTTTCAGATATTTTTTTGTCCGACATTTTTTTGTCCAACATTTTTCAGATATTTTTTTCAGATATTTTTTTCAGACTTTTTTTTCCAGACTTTTTTTCAGACTTTTTTTTCAGACTTTTTTTACAGACTTTTTTTTTTAGACTTTTTTTTACAGACTTTTTATACAGACTTTTTTTTACAGACTTTTTTTACAGAATTATTTATATTCTATCGTCATATTCTACCGAAATGGCCTGTGTTGAACAATAAAATATTATAAGTGTTTTAAGTCCAAAATGGCAGCGGTTGTCAAAAAAAACACAGGAGTTTCGTCTCTTTGCTTCTATACTCTTTGCCGGAGGCCCCACTGGAGTTGTGACTTTTTGGTGAACCTGCATTATTTCATCTGATTTCGTTATATTATCTCTTCTTCGTGCCGCCCCTAAGTATGAAATAGTATGAAGTAATATGTTTCCTTCTGTCAAGCTTGTCTGACCTAGCAACTAAGGGGGGCGGGACTTGGGTCAAGCGATCGGTTAATTGGTTGATTAATTAATTAGTCGAATGTGGTAGTAAACTAAACATCTTTTGGAGTTTTCAGGCAAAACAAGCAATTTTAGTGGCATCACATTGGGCTTAAGAAACTGTAACGGACATTTTTCTTTACTTTGACATTTTATAGTACAAATGATTGATCATTTAATTAAGAACACCTAATTGCTCCATTTTAAAGGGTCACAAGGGCAACACAAAAGTGGGACCGCTGCCATAGGGCTCTTGTAGCATCCATGAGAAGCCATAATTGGATTATATCATACTGTATTTTGTTTTTAAATGTTGCAGACGTCACCACGGGGCTCACACCAACAACATCTGCTCGCCTCCTGCACCATCGCACCTCAGCAACGGCACTGCAGTGGGTGTGTGTGTTAGTGTGTGCGCTGTATCTGTCGGAGGCCATCTCTAAATCTGCCTGCATTGATCCACGCTGAGAGAAGAGCCAAGGTGAATTCCTGTGCAGGGCTGATGGACGGAGATAAAGACGACAGCCAAAATGGAAAGTGCGAATCGTTCCCGGGCAGTCGATAAAGCAGCCGAAATCTCTAAAACACTCTCTCTGTTTAAGTGTCTGCGCCTTTAGAGCTGATTACACACACTTACTTGCCTCACAATGACTTTCACACACTCGTCATCAAGTCTAATACACACTCTGGAGCTGGGGGCTGAGTGCAGGTTGGTTCATGTTAAAAGGTTCCACTTGTGGCGACAATAAATCATTACAACATGAATTTAGTGACATTTCAGTAGTCACTGCACTGCACTTTAAATTCCTCTGATTCACTTTAATATCTTCTTTATGTGCTGTGTAAGCACAAGGAATAAGTGATTTATGGTTGGGCCATACCATGTGTCTGAGTTAAACACCATAGTAGTAAAAGTAATATTTAAACATGATCTTTTCCTAACTTTAAATAAGTGCTTTTAGTTGCCAAACCTTAACATAAGCAAACAACTTGAGTTTTTCCAAGTGCGTTCAATATAAATATTTAGTTTTATGTGTTGATATGAAATGTGATTCAAGCAGCTGTTTCTCCCTAGATTTTATTTTGCTGGTGCAAAATTGTTGCATATGAACATAAATCTTGGAACAGCAACAACAGGTTGGTTAAAAGATAAATAGTGGTATGAATTATACAGGGTTGAATAGAGGTATGTCAAATTACATAATGTGTCATTTTTAGGGCTGTCAAAGTTAACGCGATAACATGTTAACGCAAAATCGTTTTAATGGCACGCATTAATATAATTGATCTTCCGGAGGTGGTAGCGTGAAGATACTGGTATCATATGAAACTACAAAATCTAAGGAATCCATTGGTACCAACTATGTCATAGTAGCTTGTCATGAAGGAGGTTAAATAACGCTCCAAACTTGCACTAAATTTTCGCGAGGAAAAACTGTCATGGTCATTTTCAAAAAGGGGTCACAGCACCGATTCAATTCTCACAATTCCTATTAAAAACAGAGCGTTTCAGGCCAGAGTGTCGGCGACTCCTCTGAACAGAATCCATTAAAAATGATCACAGAGTAGTTTGAGTTCAGAGGTTAACTTGTTCTGTCGCTGTAACATTAAGCTCACTGGCCCTTGGTGTGAGATAAAGACACGTCTGACCGTGTTCACTGCCTCAAAGAATCGTCAGTTCACTCCCCACAAAATAAAACACCTGTAACATCTGCTTCAATGGCTATGATTCAGGCCAAAACTTAAAATATTGACTTCCCAAAGGGATGCAAGCTGCAGCGCACGCTTGCGTGGTTTAATTGGTCCTCCGTGAGTGCACTAGGTGAGGTTAGATGATAAATTAAAGCTGGTCTCAAAGCCAGCTGGCAGGAGACAACAAGCATTTTCTACCTGAATAAACACCTTTAAAGGTGAATCCTTCTTGGCTTTTAGAGCAGGTATATTCAGCTTTTCACACTGTCTGGGAGCTGGTATGTAATGGATTGCTTTTAGTGGTGTAACGGACCGTAGTTGATCCGTGATCCGTACAGATCCACCCCCATGTTTCGGCACGCATGATAACTGCAGATTAATTGCATAGTTTAACCATCACAGGGTGACAAGCACTAAAATGCACGCACAGCCAGCCCGGCTATGTCAACAAAGCACAGAGAAGCTCTGATTACAACACACACAGAGGGAGAGAGACTTCATTCTCTGCTCAGGTAGGCATTACTCCTCTTTATCTTTACATAGCAAATAGTTGTTTCACGCTATATTAATGCTCTGAATATTGTATAGGGAACCTTTAAACTTTGTCTTCATGTTCAGTAAAGCCAATCCAGGTACAAGAAAGAAAATTAAAAAGTAATTTAATCCTAAAAGCACAGCCATACACACGCATGCAAATTTAGGAAAACACACATCTGGCAATATGCTTGAGAATGAAAGTGCTTCGGGAAAATTATCATAAATGATCATCAATGTTCTAATTACAACACATTTTAGGGGAAATCTGCAAGAAGCACCAATTTACCTGCCCATCAACCGCTCGTTAAATTTATGCAAATCGCCCCTCTGGAAACACAGAGGCTCCTTTTTTATTTGAGGAGCAATGAAGCGAGAAGTCAGCAAGCTGTGGCTTTCTTCCTCCTGCAGGGGGAAAAAAAAACTCTCGGACAAACTTGTGGCTACGACAACAAAAAACAACGCTTGCGTGTTTCGCAATATTGGACGCAGATCGAGGCTATCCGATCCAATCAGGAGACAGGGACGAAGGGGGTCAGAAGTCACAGAGTGTTCCATTACCCCGGGCACCAAGCTTCATTATTCATTACACACTAGAGAAATGAAGCTGCAGGACACACACATATAGTACACTAGTGTCCCACAGCAGCAGAGCTATTACAGCGGTGACTCCGGGGGAAAGTCCTTCTCATTCAGTCAAACGCCACACTGGCACAGAGAGAAGTTTAACCTCATCCACAATGACATTGAGGACAACTTTACTATGAAATTGGACCAGTTCCATGCCAAGAAAAGTCTTCAAGTACGGAAAGTGTCACAGGCAACATTGGCAATGAGTGACAGATAAAAAACAAGGCTCAACAATAAGGATTGCCCTCTTGATTCATTGCCATTTCTCTTCTTGTGATTTATTTAAGCTGAACAGCCAATCAGAGGGATTTTTCTCACTGACGAGCTCCACAACAGATTCAGCATACTGAATCGGCCAAAACACCTCCGATACGGGCAGACTAGAGCAGACAGTGCGGGAAACACCGATGGCCCCAAACTGTCCAATGGCCGACCGCCGGCTTAGTGTGTCAGGACCTTTAGACGTGGTCGGACAACACTTCGTACACACTAGTTTGTTTCAAGCGTTCTGAAACCTTGAAGAGCAAAACTAAGACTTGACAGTCTAATAAATCTTTGTGAAACTGACCCTAGAGCGGAAAAGCTTTGAATGCACAATTTAGACCACAAACCCTCTCCTCTGAAACCACCATTAATCTAATGAAGACGTCACAGGACGATTAACAGCTTCTGACAGCAAGGACAGGCAGCTTTCATTCTCGTTTGACACTGACACTCTTGAACAGCAGAAATTCATAATATCAGGGGAGGACAACATCCACCAATAACCAGTTTTAATAAAAGGCTTGTATGCCCTTTATATTGGTCTAACCCTACTGCAAACACTCAACTCATAAGGCTCAGACATTCTTTAGACCGCTGTCCTTTTCCTCATATTGAGCTTTTCCCCCAAAATGTTCTTGGATTCTGTAGACTGATGAAGTCGTGGATACAAAGTAGAAGGTGGACACTAGTCGTGTTTCCATTCAGGTATTTTTATGCACATTTTGAAGTATTGCATCAGAAAAGCTGTACGGAAACGGCAAAATTCAACTCGACTGAGGTGGTTTTTAACCTTTGTCAAAAAAAGACTACATGCTAAATGGATTATGGAAACCTTTGCCAAATACATTTTTACGTAGCGAACATTTAACTCACATGACTGATCGCCCCCTGGTGGCTGGATGTTAGTTTAAGAAGCGCTTGATTTGATATGCAGTAGAGTTTTCTATGAACAGAGCATGATTTTAAAACGTCAATATTTCAGTTGACCGTGTTCATTTAGTTGTGGGAAACCAAAAAAAGAATCGCAATTGTGATTAATATTCGATTAATTGTGCAGCCGTAATGGAAACATGCTTAATTCTTATTTCTTTTATTTGCAACATTTCAAAAGTTTGCTTAAAATTCGCTTGACAATTGAATGAAAACATGACTGATGTCTAGTTGAGATATACAATTAGTGGCTATGATCGCGGCTTAATGCATGGACACACCTCCAAATCTAGCCGCTGCCCTGCGTCTGGACGGCGACACCAGCTCCTTGACGATCTGCAGGACCTGCATGGTCACGGGGAGGCAGCAGCGCAGGCAGCCGGACGTGGCACAGGGCAGGGGCGGCCCA
The DNA here is from genome assembly GCA_916701665.1 of Sebastiscus tertius. Lineage (NCBI taxonomy): Eukaryota > Metazoa > Chordata > Actinopteri > Perciformes > Sebastidae > Sebastiscus > Sebastiscus tertius. Next base: position 18,023 of record CAKAOH010028793.1, read on the forward strand.
TTCTTGCCCTCTCACCCTCCACAACCTCATCCCTCTTTAGGACTCATCCCCTAATCCACATCGTGTCTCCCGGCTCCTCGACTTCCCCGAGTCCTGGTGCTCCTTTTCTGGGTGGTGTCGTACGAGAGCTGGGAGTTAAAAAAAACCTGCCTTTTCTTTAAATCTTCTTTTCCCAGATCTCAACACATGCTCGCAAACTCTCCGGCACTCCTCGGATACTCTTTGCTGCCGTTTCTTTATATTCCATAAACAGCTGGTCTCCGAGCACAGATGTGCAGCAGCAAACACACTACCTGATAAGTGCTTCTGATGCTGCCTCTGGTCCACACGAAACAGCAGATAAATCTCAACTCAACAACTGGCAGCTGCTGAAAGTAGCGGAGGATGTTCGCTGGCAGTGCCGCCGACTCTCTCGCAAACTGAATGTGTTCATCTCGCGTGTGATGTGTGTGTTGTGACGCTCAGCTGGAGGTCTCTCGCACATTTAGCGATCGGCAGCGGGGAAGCAGAACAGAGCAGATCCTCTTTTTCTTTTTCCTTTTCTGTCTTTTTTTCTTCTTCAAACCACCTGGTTGCCGTGGATCAATACATGCACAGTTCACCGGTGATGCTGCTCCTCAACTGTCCAACTCTCACCTCCTTCTCTGACTCCCTCGTCCCCTCCCCATCCATCTCTGTCTTTCGCATCCTCCCTCAGTCCTGCAAACGCTCGCTGCTTCGCTCGCCGTCCTCTCTTCACATGCTTTAAATTCTTATTAATGAGCGCTTCCACTCTCTCTCACCCCCCAGCATCTCCTTCCCTCCCTTCCCCTCGCTGCTTTCCTGCACCCCACCCTCCTCCTCCTCCTCCCCTCCTCATTGTGTCACTTTCTGTCTCGGTCACCCATACAGTATACATTTACTGTGAGGCTGAGAACATGAGCTGAATGTAAAAGCGGTAAATGCAAGGCTGGAGATGTGTGTGTGTGTATATCGGTGATGATTTGTACCCCAGCAGCATCAGTAACGCTGTCATCCTGCAGGTTACGCCCTCTCACATTTTCAAACCGTCTTTTGTCACAACCTTCAGCGTGTCTGTTATTTTGATGAAGACGTTTTTAGTGGCTTTTCAGGACAGAAAAAGATAATTACAAGAAGAAGAAACATTTATCCAGATCTGTCGAGAGTCTTAAATGATTTACTCATGACAGCGGAGGCAGGCACTTTTACTTCTTGTGGACCTTTAAAACTGTAAATCACACTGTCTGAATTAATTGCCTTCACGACGTGGTTGGCATTAATGTTTCGGCTTTACACTGGTTTAACTTTTACGGCTCTTTTTCAGTCAGTAAGGGTAATTTCTCGTCCTCTCTAACTGGTATCTCATGTGGGGTTCCTCAGGGATCCGTCCTAGGCCCCGCTGGCTTTTCCCTTTACACAACACTAGTCTGTATCTTCGACAACATTCATAACAGACATTGGCGGACAGATCTGTCCGCCAATGTCCTGCATTTCACTTTGCTGGGCGTAAAATATATTTTAAATGAATTCAGACTTTGATTCTCACAAAACCGTCGTTTTGGTCACATGAGGTTGGCACGGGTTACCATGGTTACACGTCTCCAACCGGCAAGGAGGCTCTCAGGAAGTGACGACGTAAATTACTGTTCAGTGTGTCCGAAAAGATACAGACTACTGTTTTATTTACACAAAAGTATGTTGAATGATAGTACACATATTGGGTATGTAGTGCAGAGTATGCGATTTTGGAGAAAGCCAAAGTTGATCGTTAAAATGTCAGCATCATGTTGTGTTTTTCAGTCAGAAAGTGAGGAACATCTGATGAAAATCAAACATATTTTCAAAGTCATTGTCAGAACTGTAATGGTATTATTAAGTACTCATATGCAAGTACTTGTACTTGGTCTGGAAAACTGTGGTATCGGTGCATCCGTAATAGAAATCAAGACTTTTAGGGCTCAGTTACAGACAGAAATGATTGATGAGATGGAGTTTTTTTCTTTTTTGCAGTGCACTTGAGACTCCCATCCTTTCATTACGTTAGATTAGAGTATATCAAATATGTCTTCGTACAGCACGCACACATCCTAATAATGTTTGGTAACTCTCCACTTCTCTTGTTAGCTCCGTCCTCTCCGCCCCCGTCCATTATGCCATCTCTAATCAGTTCACATACTGTACCTCCTGCCTGTTCCTCTCTCTAACTGCATCATCTGGCTGTAATCAGTCCATTTATTTCTCCTATTGGTGAGATATAATTTATCCATCTCCACCAGGGCGAGGCCAATGTCCGTTTTTCCAAATTCATCACGTCGATGTTGACCTTTCACTCAAAACGAGCTGGTTGTCAATGAATTCTGACATAATGGAGCTTAATGTTTTCATGCTTCTGTGTTCAAGACGGACTGAAGATGAAGTGACCTTGAGCAGCGACACTTCACACACCTTCGGGGCACATGAACACACACCCGAAACATGCATGTGCATACACACCGCAGCTACCCAAGGACAGTGCAGCATGCAGAGAGGAGCAGCAGCCTTGCAGCAACACCAGCAGCTCATTTATTATATTAAATGGAGACACTTACATATTCTCTCTCACAAACGTGCACATATTTAATCTTTCTTCTAACGACACGCACATGTTCTCTCTGTGCGTCAGTATTCGTTAGCGTGTCGATTCTCCCGGCGCTGAGTCAAAAGGTCCAATTACTGCATCGCTGGACCGACTCTGCGGCTGCTGTTGCTATGCCTCAGACCCACTGTTGCTAGGCTGTGACCCCATAATACAGGAGGTGAAAGTGTGGCCTTTTACAAGCATAATGGTGTCCACCTTTCAGTGAATACACTCGGTCCGACACCTACTTGTGGTAAATTAGCTTTACAACTACAAGAGCAACACTACAAAAACAGACCGGTGGCACATTATTACTTCCATCACAACAGCGCTGAGAGTTTTCTATGTAAAGTCGTGCACAGGCTGCAGCTATGTCCACATTTATGCAGGTAGATGTACTCGTTATATTTCCCCATTGTTGCCGCTGGTCGGCCCAGTCGCATGAAAAGGCGTATGGGTCCAACAAACACAGGACTTTCAACCAGGAGACCGATGTTCAAGACCTGTGGTTTATTTTTTTGTAGGCTACGTTAGTGACGTTGGTAACTTGATTGCCGTACTGAGGTTACGTTGTTTCCGTACGTGTTTTACTTAGTTTCTGTACTCATTTCGAGCTCAACCATGACGTTTTTCCTAAACTAACTAACGTCCAAACTAAGTGAGTATTGCACCTTCATACTCGCGTGTACTATTCACGCCTTGGCGAGGCAAAACGTGACACTGACACGCTATCCTCTGTTGGACAGACGGGGCTATTACACGCTTTGGCGTGATATCGGGTTGCACTGGTTGACAATGGCAGTAGGTTCCAACCCGACCTCTCATGACAGTATAATTATAGACTAAGAATTTGTTTGGTTGAGGACAGACCTACGTGTTACCTCTTCCTCATCTTACAAGCATTCACAAGAAAGAACCTTCCCAAGGATGGATATGTAAAATCTGACATTTCTTTTTTGGTGGTTTTATATTCTGTATTTCAAGGGGGATTATCAAAGGAGACACACATGAGAGGAAAAGACTAAGTAAGGTGAGGGAATAGGAGTGAGGTGGGGGTGCAGGAAGGTATTGATGGAGCCCTCAGTCTCCTCCCGACAGCACCCAGAGGTCCAGTCATACAGCGGCCTTCTCCCAAACGCCAGATCAATAGGCCCTCCATGGGTTCACCTCAACACCCACTGGTTGGAGACAGATACTGTAAGTCTGGTTGAGTCGCTGATGCATCGTCCTTTTAATCTACAGGTCAGATAAGAGCTCGGCCTCCTTCACTGTAACTGGCAACCGAGACGCTGTCGATGCTGGTCGATCTTGGAGGTCAGAGAGAGGAGACGCTGAACACAGGTTGAAAAAACACAGCGACAGCTGTAGAGAGCAGCGGGGATTTGAAACAGGTTGGTGTAGGTCGATACAGGTGTTTGTAGAATTGCAACTAACGATTATTTTCATCTGCAGATTATTTTCTCGCTTAATCTTTTAGTCTATAAAATGTAAAACAAATTGTGAAAAAAAGCCCAGCGTGATGTCTTCAATCTGCTTGTTTTGTCCGACCACCAGTTCAAAAGCTAAAGATTTGTAATATGATGTCATATGTGATAAAGAAAAGCAGCAAATCCTCACTTGGAGAAAGTGAAACCAACCAGTATTTGTCCTTTTTCGCTTGAAAAATGACTGAAATGACAGATTAGACAATTGTCAAAATAGTTTTGAATAGTAGTATTGGTAGTTTTACTTTTCTTCGATTACAGACTTCAGTCTGTTTTGGATTGAAGCTGCAGAAAGACAGTTTTTGTGTTTATATTCTACATAATTAGGTTTGTCCGTACAACAAGAGTACAGTCTTTTTGTCCAGAATTGTATATTTTGCAGAGCGAGAAAGCTGTTAGCAGTTAATACAGAGGATTTGGGATACTTGTGATTCCACATGTGAGTGTGTGAAGGATTTTTTTGCTGTCTGCGAAGGCATAATGATCCCTCGATGATCCCGATTGGTTTGAGAAACAACTTTAGCAGAATGATAATTTTTAACAAAGAAAGAAAAGTTTTGACAGATTAGATGGAAGAACATGTTTAATATAACCAAAGAAGAAGAGAGGAGACGGCCTTGAGAGGGATACAAAAAGTGTCAGAAAAGAGACTTCGATCGGAAACACATAGAATTAGTCAAGAACTGTCTGCAGTTATCACAACATGAATGAATGAACATCTCCGCTGCCTGCCAGGAAAACACGCTGTGAACGTCTTTTCAACTCGACGCCACTTCTTTGTTTCCACCCACTTCATAGAAAATGACAAAACCAGCTACACTGTCATCTCTCTGTTGCGCCGCAAGAAAGTGGCAACCCCAATTTTGCACAGCTCTCCTCTCCATAATGCTCTCTATCTGCTTCCTATAGTCCTCACTGTGACTCTCTAAAGGGGTTTGTTTCGGGTCTGCGGCGGTGGCGGCGGCCAACAGAGAGGACTCCTACACACATACACACACACACACACACAGACACAGACATGAGAGCAGTGTGAACACACACTCCTGTGTTGTCCTAATGGCAGCATTCTGTTGGAGGGCTGATTGAATTAGGCTCGGTGCTGATTGCTCGGCACATTGATTAATGCTGCCTGCTGCGCTTCAGTGCGTCACGGCACTCAGAGTCCTGCTGCTGAATGCCAATGAGATACCACGATGCACGGGAACAATATGAACATGAACAAGCAGATATATGTCCACTGCTAATTTGGCTCACACTTAAAAAACTTAGCTCTGTGCATGTGTAGGGATATAGACAGGCAGATGGTTGTGAAGCTGATGTTTATAGTCAGTTGAGATCCCCAGAGGATGAATCTATACTGAGCTCCTGACTATGCAGCACCACCAGGTCAAACCTTCCACTTTTCCAACTCTTTAACTTAATTTTATGACAGGATACCTTTAAAACTAATTACCATCGACTTCCACTGTATTTGAGCTTAATGCTAACATAAAACACGACCATCACGCTAACTTAACATGCTAAAATGCTAGAAATGGAATATTAGCATCCACTAGTAGTTAAATTTGCGTGTTAAAACACTAATATCTGAGTATAGCATGTTTTTGAGGCTAATACTAATATTTGAAAGTTAAATAAAAAAATCCAAAATATTATATCAGTATTTATTTTTGAAAAAAACAAAGACACACATTTTTTTTATAAATAGTACCTAATATATTATTATTATTATTATTATTATTATGATTATTATTATTATTATTAATAGTTCAGTAAGTTTTTTTATATTACGTACTGCATGGGATACTTTAAAGTTAAACAACGTTGGTGGACAAACTGTAATGATGGCAGAGTTTCTAAATTTCCTCAAAGAGTTTACCATTTCTGTACAGAAATTTCTTTTTTGTTATCACAAAACAATACAGTACAGCTAGATTCAGCCAAAATATTGTCTAATATTAGCAATATTTTGAACATTACAACCTCACAACACCACTATCCTCAGTGCTTTTAACTGAAATTGCTGTTTTTGTTGATATTTAAACTAAATAAAGCCTTCAATAAAACATTTTTTTTCTGCCTGCTGCATCTGGAAATTGTGGGCTGTACAATCAAAACAAATGAGATGAAAGACAATAAAGCGCTCCATAGACCTGAGGGGAACTGCAGAGTCGGGTGATAACTCTCTGTGGGTTTGACCCCCTTTCACAAGCAGTCATGTGACCCAGTGGTAACATAAATATATTGATTATTGCCATTTAAGGTTTTGTCCAAGAGTTGCATCTTTTGTCAAGAATTAAATAGTTTGTGATATGACAATTTAAGCTTAATGACTCGATTGGTCACTGCAGGGGAGCAGTGACAAGTTGTTATAGCAAACAAGTTCCTACTTACAATTCCAACAGACATGCAGCAACATTATCCCATTGGACACATGTCTCTGTCCACCCGATGAAAGAGGCCCAACAGCAGAGAGCTGAAGTGTCGCATCCTACTTTAAAATCCAGCGTTTTCCACACTGACAACAATAAAACACTGAACATCTGAGTGCAAACCCTCCTGCACGTCACTACACTCCAACACTCCTTGGAGACAATAAAGCACAGAGGTTTGAGTCAGCATTTCAGGACAGTTTAATGTGTGAGGATGGAGGAGGAAAGTGGGGGGGCTAAGGGGGGATTCCCCAGAATGCCCTGCTCTCTCCGACTCCCCTTCCTCTCTCCTTCCTCTCTCTCGGCCTGGCGCCGTGCCACAGCAGAGCGAGCAAGGGAATGGGAACGGACGGGAAAGAAAACACACTAGAACAACATTACGGCTCTGCCTCACACTTCCTGTTTGCCCTCCCCTGTGTCATTTCCTGTTTGAAGTGTGCAGCTTTTTGACCAATCAGACTCCAGCGTCCTTCACGGCGACAATACATGTCGTGCTATGAAAGTTTACAGTGACATCTGTCCTGCTTTAATCCCGTCCCTTAACACTTTATAGCAAAATGTTCTATTCAAAACCTCATTCACGTTTGTACTACCTCCTCCTTTGAAGCAAGGACGTCTGTTGATGAGAAAAGAATTTATTAAATCACAAGTTTTTGAAGGCCAATACTGAGTCACTTACTATCACGCTCAATAATAATCTTTTAAAAAGTACTTGGATATTATTCAATATCAAGGTGTAATTTAGTCCACTGGTTCCCAACCTTTTTCCTTAAATGACCCCTTTTCTATCATTGACAACCCCTGACTCAGTCACACCTTTTATAGATATTTCATTTTATATTCAATGCATGCCATAAACTGCAAAATCAACCCAAATAGTGAACGCAATAACTGCAGGAAAACGAGCAATTTGGATGAAGCTTATTTGCAGCTTATTTGAATATTGTATCAGAGATGACTTTTAATACAATTTCCTGTCTGTATTATGCATTTATTCTAGTTTTTGACAATCCTACATACGTAATAGGCTTCTTTTTTTTTTTTTACAAATTCAGTGTTTTCTTCTCCCTGAAGCTTGGCAATTGTTCTATTAGTTCTTTGTTTGTTTTATTTGCATACTTTTCTAATGCAGAACTAGGACTAGGAGGTTAGTGGAGAGGTAAGGCTCGGTGAATATAGATTGCGTTCAGGTCTTCACCGTGTCCTTATCCAGTTTATATCTTAAATAATAATCTAAACTTTAAAAATAACAATTTCATTTAGATTTCTCCACAGAAATGAAAGAAATGCTGAGATATAGGCCATTAAATCATATTTTAAACGAGTTGTCTTATAACCCTTAAAATCAAGAAGGCCTCGCGACCCCTAATGACGATCTTTATTCCAGGTAAAGGTCCTTACATAGACAACAATAGATATATTTAATAAAAAGCATAATAAAGTGCATTACAGCAGATCTGAGCCGTGCTGACTACAGAAGTTCACTAACGTTTGGCTGACTATTGTTGTGTCTGTTTGGAACCACAATGGTTGAGTTTAATTTGTTGCATTTTTTGCGTGTGGTTTGTTTGGGTTCCCGACGCTCCATAAAATGCAAACCAGCATTTGTAAACATGACTCATAAGTGGTTCTCCACTGAGGTTAGAGACATGCCCAAAGCCGTAATGGGATTGTTTGAGCTCTTTTTCATAGCTTAACACTTGGACTTTATTTTTTATCTGTTTCTCCATATTGTTATTTTACTTTTGTTCACAAACATCTTTAGGAAGGATCGCTCCTCTGTTGCTCTTTCGGGAGTTTTTTTTTGTCCTCATTTGAATGGAGGGTGTAAAGATAGAGGGTGTCGTATGTGGGACAGACTGTAAAGCCCTCCGAGACAAATTTGTGATTTTAGGCTGTATGAATCAAATTGACTTGGAGCGCCACGGTAGCCTAGTGGTTTCAGGCAAGTGGTTCCACTCATGTCAATACTGTTGACTCATAAAACTCTGACCTTTGTATTGTTGTTGCTGGTTTTCCTGAACTGGAAAAACCCACAACCTCCCAGTTGAGTTTTATGGTTGAGAGATTTCATACAGTACTTAAAACTAGAGAAACTCAGTTTCATGCTTCGTGGCTCTGCCGACAAATTTGAGAAAATGTGGCGTCCCTTCCTGGACTACGCTGAATCTAACCTCTAAATCTCCTCATATGTAACTTGCAGTTCTACTGTCTTTTAATTTTTTTTAATTTTGGATATAACACATCAATGAAATTTCATGTGGAATTTGTAAGCAACTTGATTTTTAAATTAAATTGTATTATTTTATTACATTTTTTATTTCTCATTGTGTTTGTTTTTAATCCTTTGCCAATTATTTAATTTGTTTTGTCCTTTTGTATTTAAATTATTATGTATGGGATTTGAACTAATGGAACAAAACAATACATTTAAATATTTCAACAAGGACTCTATATAGAAAACTATTTTTTGAGAGATCATTCATCAAACAATTATACGATTAGCTGAGAAAATAAGCGTCAGACTTAATAAATAAATATTAAGTATAAATAAAATATGGTTTCAGTCATTTCCTTCCTTCCAACTTCTGAATGGCAAGATAAACATGAAATAAAGGAGTAAATGTTCCAGAGTTCAAACAGGCTGAACCAAAGGCCAATAAATCAGTCTGACCTCACATTAAGTACCAGACCTCCTCTGAGCTGACCTCTCCCAGGCCAGCGTGACCCAACCTCCCAGTAAACAGCCACGATGTTTACCACCAAGGTGGAGCCTCAGTAGCTTCTATAGAGAGACCTCAGTAAACAGATGTGTGTGTGAATGCACGCATGTAAATATAAACAGCTGGTAAAGCAGCAGAGGGCCGAGGCCGAGCAGCAGAAAAGGCGGGGGTTTGATGTAAGCAGCGGCAGACAGCCGAAGATCTACGACGACACGGTCCTGGTGACTGCGACACCAGCGTGGGAGTCAACGAATATTACCCACAATGCTCCACGCTCGCCCTCTCCGTCTCTCTCACACACACGCATTCATACATCACGCAGTCGATCAGGTGTATCCCGCTTGACATTGGTCGATAGGGTGCGTGTCGTTTATCACGGGTTGACGGGCGGCGAAGTGTTTGTCACTGCCTGCTCTGTGTGTGTGTGTGTGTGTGTGTGTGTGGTCTCTCCCCTGGTCACTGGTTTACTGTAAGATGACGGCTCATGGCGGCGTTGGGAGGTTGCAAATGTGGTTTGTGCTGATAAGATATTCTGTTAGTCATTAAAACTTGATCTGAAGACGCTGCAGTGACATCATGCATCATGTTTTGTCAGGTTTTATGAGACAACCTGTGCTACGTCTTATACGTGTGTGTTTCTAATCTCTCTGTAAAGGATCACTAAAGCATGTCTGACACTTTAACAGCATGTTAGCTGCACGACGGAAGCGTAACGGCACACTTATACATCTATCAAAATGGTTGTGCTCTGAAGCCCCGTATAAGAAAGTAAATTAAATATTAAATATACTATTGGTTGGAAAAATCAAGCAATTTGAAGACGTCACTTTGGGCTCTAGGAAGTTGTGTTGGCTGTTTTTCACCAGTTTTTGATATCTAACACACTAAATAATGAAACCAGAAAATAATCTGTTGGGGTCCATGACCTTTGTGACAACAGATTTTATACCATTTCTTTTCCTCGCTTTACTTTAAACACACTGAACTTTGATCCTGAAACCGTGATATGTATCCAATGATTTTGAATAATCTTACTAGTGTACAACAACTGCGTCAACTCTGTTATTTTTAATAAAAAGAGCAAATAACTTGATGACAGATGGATACCACTGACTGAGACAGATCAAAGTGGTTAAAATTAAATCTGGGTGAATTCCCACCATCTCAGCAAAAAGAAAAGCACATCTTA
>CAKAOH010028793.1:28487-54236 GCA_916701665.1 Sebastiscus tertius
AGGTGTATCCCGCCTGACATTGGTCGATAGGGTGCGTGTCGTTTATCACGGGTTGACGGGCGGCGAAGTGTTTGTCACTGCCTGCTCTGTGTGTGTGTGTGTGTGTGTGTGTGGTCTCTCCCCTGGTCACTGGTTTACTGTAAGATGACGGCTCATGGCGGCGTTGGGAGGTTGCAAACGTGGTTTGTGCTGATAAGATATTCTGTTAGTCATTAACACTTGATCTGAAGACGCTGCAGTGACATCATGCATCATGTTTTGTCAGGTTTTATGAGACAACCTGTGCTACGTCTTATACGTGTGTGTTTCTAATCTCTCTGTAAAGGATCACTAAAGCATGTCTGACACTTTAACAGTATGTTAGCTGCACGGCGGAAGCGTAACGGCACACTTATACATCTATCAAAATGGTTGTGCTCTGAAGCCCTGTATAAGAAAGTCAATTAAATATTAAATATACTATTGGTTGGAAAATTGGCTGGATCCGAAACCGTGATATGTATCCAATGATTTTGAATAATCTTACTAGTGTACAACAACTGCGTCAACTCTGTTATTTTCAATAAAAAAGAGCAAATAACTTGGTGACAGATGGATACCACTGACTGAGACGGATCAAAGTGGTTAAAATTAAATCTGGGTGAATTCCCACCATCTCAGCAAAAAGAAAAGCACATCTTACGGCATTAGAATCAAACACAGCAAAGCTTTCTTCATTGTTCAAAATCTGTGTGAAGTCCAACATTACGTATTGATGAACTAAACTTTCTGAGCGGGAGGGCCGCCGCCGCTGCTGCCGAAAAACAGCAGCACGTCTCGGCTCACCATGGCAACTAGAGAGGCCGTGAAAAGATTTGTCTGGGTTCGTATCAAGTTTTCTTGGTGTAATTATCTTGCTTAAAATATCTTTGTAGATAAATCATACAATATTTATCCAAAAAGTTCTTCTTGTTCTTCATAAGTGGAGTCTGTAGTCGGCACAGAGCAGCTTCTGTTCTTTCTAAATCTCAGTTATATCATCCACTGGAAAAAAAACTCAGTCCACAGTTGGTTTAAAATGGGTGAAACCAGTTTAAATCAATGAAACAGGCCAATTTCACCAAAGCTGCAGAGAACCACGGCTCTCGGCATCCTATAAACTTGATATGAAGGTGAAATCTTTATATTTTATGGCTTGATAATGTCATTTACTCCGAGTGTTGCTCTCTCCTTCCCTTATCTCTGCCAATTCACGTCACACCCTGCTCCTCAAAGAAAAACAAACTTGGTCTGCTGGGATTTTGCCCAGAACATCAGGAATAAAGAGCAAATATATGCCACACCAACCCTCTGTAAACCCCAAGGTCCACTTTGAGCTGTATAATATAGCTGGAAAACTTGATAAAAGTGCAGCCGTATGGAAAACTAGCCCAGCAGCAGTGAAATAACCAGGCGGCAGCGTTAACCATTTTTCAGCTGCAGCCAGCCAGCCAGCGGCAGCACCAGCGATGAAAAAGGTATCAAAACTGTTCTTCCATGCTCCACTCATCCACAGAAATCCATCCAGCCATTAAAAAATCCATTACAGAGGCCCTGCAACTACAAACTTTGCATAGAGGCACTAGTCTGTTTGAAAGGATTATTCCAAGTTTATTGAAATTTTATCTTTACTATTAAAAAAAACTGTGAAGTGCACTTCTTAATAAGATGTAACTCAGGTTGAAACAGGACTTTGGGGTGGAAGATAAATAGCAGAAACCAAAGAGGAAAGGCTGTTTGGTTTGATAGGTGGAGACGAAGGAGGGGTGTAACTTTAGTTTGAAGATAATTAGACCTTTTCCACTGCAAGAAGTTTATGAAACTCTGCCCACTTTGGGCTAGGACTTGTTACTTGTAGGGATTACTTACCCTTATGTTTAAATGGAAGTTTAAATTTAGACGAGTCGACTAGTCTAAAAGTAAGAAAACACTCAGAAAACAGTCAAAATTGAGCACAATGTAATCTAAAAGGTTAAACATAACTATCATAAGAGCCATTTGGCAATCGCCAAATTCTATTTTAAATGCCTCTGATATCAATATGTCCCCAGTGTCCGCTCCGGTTTCCCGGTTATGATACGTGTTCACCAGATCCGGCGAGGATGCTGGTGGACACGCTACTCCACTCAACTGGCCGTTCAAGCGGTGACGTACCCTATCATAGAACGCACCTGATTGGTTCCTGGTTTTCTGCTTCACACAGGAAGTAACTCTCTGTTATCTCGTCTAAACAATCCACCAAAATCTACTTCTGAAGACATTTTTAAGTGAGAAATAGGCGATGCCACTGCTGAATCTCGTTTCATTTTAGAACTACAGCTTTGTCCAAGTTGGGCAATGAGGAAAACCATCTATGTAGTCCAAGTTGACAGTCCAAGTTGACAGCTTGGTCCAAGTTTCATGAGCGCTGAACAGGCTCATTTGCATAAAGTTGAGGTTTTTCAAATATTTGCTGGTTTTCTTGGTCGTTTATGATGGTAAATTTGGATGGATGGACAAAACAAGACATTTGAAAATGTCACCTTAGACACTGGGCAACTTATGGGCATTTCTAATCCTTCACTTACATTTTATGGACCAAATGATTAATCAATTAATTGAGAAAGTAATCTGCGGATTAGTGCAATGCCTAAATGCAATGCCCAACCTTGTACAAAAGCCTAAAAGGTTTCTAAAAGTTCAGGTAATGGGAAGCCCCAGGCTACAGGTTGGGAAGTTCCAGTACTGAAAAAAGGTTCACACCCACTGTACTACTGCAGGATGAGGTCATCATTAAGTACTCACGGTTTTTCCAGGAAGTTAAGATGCCCATTTTTCTGAGTCTTTAACAAATAATCCAAGAAGGATCTTATCATTTGATCAAATCTCTCTTAAACCTTAAATACACTGTACGAACGCTGACAAAACATCCCATCAGAATCCTGTTGGTTTAAGGTTTTCCCGCAGATCATCAGATAATTAATATATAATCAATCAAACTGCATCTCATCCATCAAGCCAGAAGGGGACGACACTGACTGGATCTGAGTTTGAACGAAGGTCCCGTTTATGGAAAACCTGACAAATAAGTATGTGCAGGTGAGGATGTGTTCAGGTATGTTATCTACCAGGGTGGGGTGTGTGTGTGTGTGTGTGTGTGTCTGCCAATAACGGTGTATTACTCATTAAATCTCTCACTGGTGGTTTCAGTATGTAGAGGCCGATGCCCTGAGGATCCATTTCCTACTGCGGCCCTGTTTACTGGGAGATGTAATCATATTCCAGCAAGGCTTCCTTCCTGTAACCCCCTCCACCCCCCTTCTCCTGTAATTCAACCCACACACACACAGCCTCCCTGTCACCACCAACATGACATCCGAGCATCATTCACCACTGCAGGAAAGCACCAAACATGCTGAGAGGGAGAGAGGGTAGACGAACTGCATTCCTCCACAAAACTGGCATCACATCTTACATATTTTACACACAACACTCAGTTATCAACCTCCAGTCGTCACGGAAAACACACTGGAAAGAATTGTAATAAAATGGAGAGGGAGGTGGAACATGGTGGAAAAACAAAGAGAAAGGAGGACAGAGTAGACTGAAAACAGCAGGAAAGAGATGGAGATGGAGACGACATCGCTTCTAACGGCATAGAAAAAAAGCCTGAATCGCTTTAGAGTTCAGTTCTATTCCCAGTTTGCCAAAAAAACTTCCCTTCCAAATGTGGCAGTGTGTGATTGAGGGTGCTAAAAAATGTGTTGATCAAAAGAACAAGTTATCTGTTTGATAAAATACACTCATAGATGCAGAAGAGAAGAGCATCCAGTCCAGAGAAAGGGAGATGGTTCATTCAATCCTGACATTGGTTGGTCAGTTGATCTCTAGCAGAAAGTGATGAATCAAAACTTATCAGTGAAATCCAAAGTGTCCAATATCAGGGCTGAATTACAGGTTTGGTAACCATGGTAATTAGGGTTAGGACCGGATTCTGATCCTAAGTCTATGGCTGTGTCCGAAATCTCATACTATGCACTACATACTCAATATGTGTACTATCATACTTTAGTGTGAATAAACAGTAGTATGCATCTTTTCGGACGCACTGAGCTGTAATTTATGACGGTTTGTGAGAATCGAAGTCTGAATTAATTTAAAATATTAACGCTTAGCGAAGTGAAATCTTATACTTACAGTTAAATTGAAGTGTTATTGACGTTACAGAGCTGTCCGTCGACGTCTGATATGAACGTCACTACCGCATTGCATCGCCATTCAGAGAAAGCCTGACCCACCAAATCATCGCATCTTTTGCCTTCTAATGTTCGTATGATAACTTTTCGTATAAAGCATAACACTTGAGGGAGTGAACACGCTACATCATACACTACTCCGTACAATTGACGAAGTGCAGACGTTCCTTTGCTTGATTGCCGGTGACAGGATTCAGCGAGTGTCGCGTTGAAGATGATGTCATGGCAATTTCAGGCAGCGTTCAGCTGAGAATCCCTGAAGGGGTACTATTCGCTCTGGAAAACGAAATAGAGAAACGGATCTGGTACCAAAAGTGACTGGAGTCAAGTCAAGTATGAATGAACCTTGTGGTGACTTTCTACGGTCAAGAATGAACTTTCAACCTCAGGTTTTACGCCAATGTGGACGAGAACTCTTTAAACTATACCCAGAAAAATGGAAAATTTAACAACTACAAACCAAACTGGGCAATCAGTATCTGCTGAGGAAGATTGTGTGATGCAGTTGAAAGCTCCAGATCAGCTGCTAGATGGACCTTGCAGTGAGATTGTTTGGTCAACATGCTGTAGTTATTGAAGGTTTTTTCTTACGTTCCAGCATCCATTGGTTCCCATTCATTTTTGAAAATAACTGAGCAATTTCACAAATTTGAAGCTTGAAACACTTCACAAAATGGTTAGCAGCAATCATGGTTTGTAGTAAACGTGCTAAAACATGTAAAATCACTTGAACAGTCCTTTAAAGTTCACATTTGTCCAAATTGCTGCCATTTGCAGCTGCCATCAGCAATACTGTGAGGAGAACTAATGGATCTTTGATTGTTTCTGCTCTATCGTGAATGTTTTCCTTCTGCTTTGGTGGTATATGAAATCTCTGTGTCATGCCGACGAAGCAGAGAGCACAACAAATTGAATTGTGGGTAAAAAAAAAAGAGGGAGAAGTCGGGGTAAAAACCACATTAAGTATCATTCTGGGAGTCAAACTTGATGACCATTTTGCTACTGCAGTGAAAATAGTGTTTATAATGTCACACTATCTCATTTCCTTCCTACGGGAGACCTTAGATGTGGATCTGACAGCGTGGCATTAATGAAAACAGCATGTCATATAAAAATCGAGACTAATCTTAATCCTTAATCCCTGTTCAAGTTCAAACTCACAGCGTGCTCGGGGTGACAAGTCCTTGAAGTGGAGGAAGCGAGGCAGGCTAATAAACCTGCCCGACCTGTGTAACAACAACAAACCGAAATGGTCCTCTTTCCTCAGGTGCTTTCCGAACAAACAAATACCAATCTCTATCGTAATTAGCCCTGAGTCATTCTCTGTGGGCAGATACGCTCTAACTACCTGTGTGAGGTAAGAAGACACATTTCACACCAGGAGATGTGTAATCATCACCTCAGGGTTTAGAGGTTTAAATGAAAAAAAAACACAAGGACAAATGCTGCCTTCAAGTGCTGTCAGAAAAGTCGCATCATCAACTGAGCGAACACAAACAAAGCAAAAAAAAGGAGTTGAGCAAATCTGAAATTCCCGTGATACTCCAGATGTTAAGAGACAACCGATAACAACAACAACACCTGTGCTGCTTTAGTTCCATTAGACAACTGCAGAAAACCAAATTATAGTTTTATTACTGTAACGGTTTTGTTATCATATTCAGGTACTTGAAAATGTACTGAAACAGAGCAGAAGAAGCGCTTTAATGCAACAAAACCCCCAAGATAAATGTTCAGACTGAATGTAAAGGAATAGTCCGACATTTTCGGGACAGACACAGTCACTTTTTGGTGGAAAATTAGACGATAATTTAGAAACCACTCTCATATCTGACTATTAAATATACAGCTGGTTAGCTTAGCTTAGCTTAGCACAAATACTGGAAACAGGGGGAAACAGCTAGCCTGGTGAAGACAAATGATTAACAATTTATATCTCACTTGTTTAATTCCCACTGTTTTCTGTGTATGTGCTATGCTAGCCGTGCCCAATCGGTACTGTGGATGTGCAACTCTTAACAGAGATGAGAAGGACGCGAGATGGCTCAATTTCAAGTTTAGTGTATTTCATAGCGTACATTTAAAACAACAAAAGTTGAAGAAAGAAGGCTCAAACCTGGATACTTCCATCATCAGCTCTGTCTGACAAGTGAGTTGCTTGCCGACATGGCATTTTACCTGCCTCGGGCAAGCCTTATTGTTAAGCCCTGAGATACGAGAGTGATATCGATCTTATCATCTAACTCTCCACGTCTAGTGTATTTCCCAAAATGTCAAACTTTTGCTTTACTGCAAGAAAGAAACGCAGGATCCTCATTTATATTAACAACAACAGTGCGTTGGCACAGCAGGGATCCCAACGTGAAGGACTCCAGCAAAATCATTGGTTGGTTCGGCAAAAAAAGCTAAACCTGGCCCAACTTTTCCTGCAAAACGGTGCAACGTCATCTGCCAATACACAAGTCTTGGGCTATCAAATATATGCAAGCACACCGGTAGATTGTGGGCTTTATTTGAATAGGAATCACACATCAACCCCCTCACCAGCTGGGAGGTACCGGAAGCAAAGCAGTGCTTTTGACGCGGTGCTATTTCCACCCTGAACACCCGCTAAGAGCTATTTAGAACGGCGACATCTTGGGCGGAGAATGACATGCACCGCAGGGAGACGTTAACGCCGTTAGCTGTCATCTATGTGATTAACATCGTGGTGGGATTCAGTAGCTTACGGGCGCCTGTCATGGAAAATGCGGTTGAGTTAATAACACTCTGCGTTTCCCTCAAGAACTGTAGCTGAGGTGTGTTGGGCGCTCAAACAGAACTTCTCTGTGGCGAGCTACAGAAAGTCTGTGCTTGTGTTGAGCAGCTTCCAGGTGAACGAATGTAAACCAGGTTGCAGCTGGAAAAAGAACCTGCATACTAAGACGGCTTTTAATACATACTGCAGGTCCAGCAGAAGCGTAAAGACCTCTGCTGGGAGCTCTGTGGCTAAGCTAACCATGCTAGAGGCCAGCAGATGGAGGCCAGATGAGGCTTTGAAGAGGAGATAATTATCCGGCACCACACCCAGACTCTGTGTGCCCAGCAGCACGCCACACGTTGACATCAATCTTCCTCTGACAGGGAGATGAAGGTGTTTGTGAGTGTATCTGATGCAATAGGTGAAGGACAGGTGAAAAGATTGGAGCCAACCGTCCACGTCTGCTCCTCAAAACCTCTACTTGTGAGCTCAGAGGTTGTAAAGTAGGACTTAACATCACATTTGAAGGTGATTTTTGGAGGATAATAACATGGACCCTGTTAAAAAGTAATTTTAGGGTGGCTTATTTTAGCAACAGAGGCAATAAAGAAGAGAACATACACTTAAAAGTATATCTGTGATGTAGAAAAGTTTTTTTAAAAATGAAAATATTAACAGAATGATTTCAATTTTCAAATATAGGGTCAGGCATGCATAACTATTTATAACAAGTAATATGTAAAATATGATATTTAAATGTCACATCTCAGCAATTTGGATATATGTAAAAAATGACCTTTCCAAGCTACAGTTACCACTCAGTTGGGCTGTTCTTCTGTGTTTAATTCAGGGAGTAACAACGAAAGGAGAAGAAATGGATGACTGATATGTGAGACATAATGTACCGAGGCTATTTGTAGGATAAGATTTGGTAAAGTGTGGATGTTTGATATTTTTGATGAAGCTTGAAGGTGGCATCATAGTGACAAAAACATTTTGAAAGAAAAACATTTTAAAACATTTGAAAAGTTGAACATGTGGATGTCATTTTTTTCAAATGGTAAACAAACTATGAGGAAAAAATGTGTTAATTGTACACTGTATTGTCTATTGATTAAAATATTCAATCAATATAACAATCGCATGATTGTCCATGGTTAATCTCGATTAATCACAAATGAGTCGTACATTTTTTATCTGTTCAAAATGCACCTTAAAAGGGAGATTTGTCAAGTATTTAATACTCTTATCAACATGGGAGTGGGTAAATATGCTGCTTTATGCAAATGTATATTTATTATTGAAAATCAATTAACACAAAAAAATTACAGATATTGTTGAGTGCTTTCTCACTGATTTATCGTTATACAGGAAAAGTATGTGAGGCCTCTACAGGAAGAGATAGAATATAAATAGGAACTCATCAACTACATTAGAGCTCATTCTTTCCCTCCATTTATTTCTATGGATGACATACTGAGTCTTTGCAGAGCCATTATCCTCCTTTAACTAACACTTCTGTTTATACAACACCAATAAAGCCATACATAGCTGGTGTGTCTCTCCATCACTCGTCATCAATCTCCTCTCCTTCCACTGTTATCACTCTGCTGTGAATCCATTTTCTACAACAGAGCAGGTCTGTGGGGGGACGCTTGGAGTCGTTTGGAGACAGGCAGACATCATTAACAGATGTAATGACAGTGAGTGCAGCGTCTTCTATTCACAGATAATATTATCTGTCACATCAGATCCAGCCTGAAGGGATGTGGGCCTGTTTTCGATTGGACAGGGAAGAAGATAACAAACATCTAATAAAGTTTTGCCCCTGAGGAACACGTGCGGAACGATGTATTTATTTATTTATGGTGCTGAATGTATAACAAAGCAAGTCCATCAATGTGTGTGCATACAGATTATGTACGTACACATGTAGGTCACAGTAGCAGCTGGTGACTCAAAATTGGGGAGGATAGGAGAAACCAATGGTGTCATGTCATTTTATTTAGTTATTTCTCTTATTTTGCACCACCATTTTATGTATGGACTCAGTGCTGCTTGATAAATGTGCTCTCATGTTCTTCATTTTTATCTGGAAAGAACTTTGCACTTAAGTTTCACAAGTGCTATAAAATTATGATTGTTATTATTATTACTACACTGGTTGCCTAGGTTACTTATCTCTACTTTCTTAATACTGTAAAACAATGGCTTACAAAATTTCTTAAAAACAAATCACTGCAGCCTCAAGAGTGTTTGTAATGTGTCACTAAAAGGCCTGTCTGTAACTTTGCGTACAGCAGTTCGTTGTCCACATCGGGTTCCTGTCCTGGGAGAGCGCAATTCACGTCTCCCTATAGCTGTGGGTCCAGCCTGGAGAGCTGATGGCGAGGCCCGGGAAGCGAGCAGCGAGGCCCGTGCAGCCCCGACCCTCGCTCAGCGGTCCGACGTGCTGCTGCGCTCCAGGACTGGATCCCGGTATAGGCGAAGAACTGCTGTACGGGTCCTTCAGGGATGCTACAACAAGCTAACTGTTGCATTAGCTAACACTTGTAGTAAGGCTAAAGGTCCCCAGACCTCACTTTGAGAACCCCCCCACCAGCAGGACAGCACCTGTAGTGAGGCTCCATTAACACAGTAAAGTAAATTTACAGCAGCACAAATTCTTTCCCTCCTTCTGTCCCCTCTTTTCTCTTTTTCCACTAAAATACTGACCATCCGGAGTGACTCATCCATCCCAGTTAAGAGACTCGTTAGAGGAAACTAACCCCGCCCTGCCCCCGGCCAACGCCAGTGTGTGCGCGTGTGTATGTGTGTGTGTGTGTGTGTGTTGTAGGGGGGTAATTAAGGTAATTAGCTCAGGATATCAACATCAACCATCTCCAGGCAAGAGAGTGAGTCTATCAAAGGTTGAGATGAATAATGAAACACATAAAAGGCTTTCTCCCAGAGCGCCGGCTGCTTACAAAGCACATTCAGGTCACATTAAGACGACTATAACAACACCAAAGTTCTTCATCTCTTCTGTTCTCTCTATTTGGGTATTTGGCTCCATTGAAGTTGTTTATGAGGAGATTAGACTGGAAGAGACATTATCATATTATAAAAATTTGATCTGAACACTTTTTAACGACTTTTATTGGTTGCTTTGTTTTCCTATTGTTTTACTTGTTATGATTTACTCTATGCTGATGACATTTGATTGTATTTGACTTTTAGCTGTTTGTAGCTCTCTCTTATAAACATGGGAGTGGGTAAATATGCTGCTTTATGCAAATGTATGTATATATTTATTATTGGAAATCAATTAACCACACTAAACAATGACAGATATTATCCAGAAACCGTCACATGTACTACATTTAGCATAAAAATATGAGCCCGCTACAACCAAAATAATCGCAAGTTACATTAATGCATTAAAAAAATGAGTGCCGTTAAAACAAATTTACGTCAACGCGTTATCGCGTTAACTTTGACAGTCCTTGTTTTTTACTACAAGTTTTCTGAAATTTGATGTTTGAATATGCAAATGAGGCATTATCTAATGCTAACTTTTGGTAAATATGGGGAGAAATATACAGACGCAAATAGACAATGTAATAAAATAAACATCTAAATGTGTATTTTGGACATTTTCTTTCCACTAGTCTGAAAGAAGACGAATCTCAAAATTGATCAGAGAATGAAAAACAATGTTTATGGGGGGTCTCCCCTTGAGTTTTCAACATTTTCCCCTATTTTTTAACACAACAACGTATTGATTTTATGCATTAAATGCAGCAGAGCCTTTTCTGGTGACAAACACACACATATTAAAAGAGAGAGCAACAGCTAGAACACACACCGCCAAGCTGCTGGTGGCCTTTTCCCCACTGGTGGCCTGTTACATGACTTAGCTCATCAATCACACTTTCCTCCATTTTCATCACCTCCAATCAATCAGATCAACCACCTAACCTCCCCTGACACTCACACACACACACTCACACCCACACACACACCTGTTAGTGTGTGTGTATGCTCGGCAGTAATCAGGTTAAACCTCTCAGCACTCCCCTTCAGCAGCGTCTGCTTAATAATCCAATCGCCTTCCAGTAAAACGCCTCACATGCGCTGGCTGGGTTGCCCCGGTAACCCAGTCCCAGCCCTCTGGTATACAGATCTGCAGCCTCGCAGCTCTGCACAGAGAAAAACAGTGGCGAGGCAAACGGCACAGAGTGAGTTAACGCCGCCGCTGGCAGCAGGAAACGCTGGCTGCCGTTCAATCTGTGAAGTGAGCTAAAAGGCGAAGAAAACCAGCAGCTCTAAGAGGGCACAGCTGGAAACATGGAGGCCTGACATCAAAGAGCAAATTAGCCTTTCATATTTCACACGTTTAGCTTAACGGTGGGCCGTATATTGATATAAGATTCAATACTGTGTAGGATTTGGTATTATTGAGATGTATCATAAAAAGAAATTCTTCTTTTACAATCAAGTGATGACATTTTCTGAACTTATTTGATTGTTGAAGCTCAATTAAAATGACTAATGCTACTTTTTTTGTCATCATATTAACTTTACACATTGTGAAAGTGTTTCCCAAAAGCACCAACAGTAATCAAGTCAGTCCAAAACCCAAAGATATTCAGTTTAATATGATATGAAACAGAGAAAAACAGGAAACCTCCATATTTGAGAGGCTGAAAACAGCATTTTCTGCCATTTTTGCATGAAAAATTACTTTTAACGATTAATTGATTATCAAAATAGTTGCCGATTGACTAATTGATTATCCCACTAATAGTTGCAGCTCTACTTTTAACAGAGACGTGTCTGAATCGAATGCCAAAGGGCACAACAGCAGCACAATTTCCTTTAAATAAAGAATGAAGTCAGTTTAATAAACCACGAAACTTAATTGTTGTTGAGGAGATTGTTGTCACATCAGATCAGTTAATAAAAGTGATTTTTCATTATGTTCATTAATCAAGGCTTCAAAAGCAAAATGAGATTTAAAAGCCATACTTGATGCAGCCTGAGAAAGAATTATTATTATATTCACTTACGTGATGTTTATGATGATTTATGTAAAAGTCACCAGCGTCTAAATGACGGAAAGACGTCGCTTAAACACGGAGATGCAGCCAGCAATGTTATGTGTATTCAGTGTCTAAAAACAACCTTCACATAGACGATGCTAAAACATATGTTAGTTCTCTAAGGCGTGGCAATAATTCCTATATTATAATTTATTTTGCGAAATTATCTTTCTAGATTAATAATTCCAAGAAAATGATGAAGATTAATTTATGTTCCAGTGGATTTCGGATCATCACATTAAACTAAATTTTAGGATTATTTAAAATTTGATTTTGTATATAGTTACCATATATATCATGAAATATATTATTAGAAAAATACTCGTATACTCTAACGATATACATTTCATCAGCCAGTCTCATGTTCGCCACAGGACACACCCCCCTCATGGTGAAAATGATCTTGTGGTGCAGTGTGTGTGTGTCTGTGTGTGTGCATTACACACATGTATGAAGGTATGGGACATTAAGAGAATATACTGCAGCTGGATGACTCACACTGAGCCGACATGTGAGGCTGAGCCATTACAGTCACACTGTACTGACATACAGCGGTGCAGAGACGGGCAGAGGGCAGCACACGCACTCAGATGGAGCTGATGGAGTGCACATCCCGCTGCATTTGCCCTCCCATCATGCTTTGCGGTGTGATTGATGAGTAATAAGGCGGCGAGGGTTGCAGCACTTGCTCCGCCGTGCCATATGTTCCTGCCAACGGGGGGAATCAGGTTGGAGGTGCAAAGGAAGGCAGATCCAGTGTATTCATGATACATCTTAAACACTGCTGCGCTACAATATGCATCATTCTGTGCAATACTACGATCATCTTCCTATAAGATCCAAGAGTATGCTGTTAGCACCAACCGGTAGGTTATTAGACCAAAATCTTTGTAAAATGTACAACCAACTACTGGTGGGAAATCTTCTCCAGCCACAAGACACAAAACAAAACTATTTAAAGGTCCCATATTGTAAAAAGTAAGACGTCCATGTCTTTCTTTTTTTATCATTATGAAGCAGGTTTAAGTGTAAATAACCTACTATGAAAGTACCGAAACGCTCAATCCATGGAGAAAGACACACAGCCTGTATTCAGAAACTGTGCCTTTGAAACAAGCCGGCAGGATTTCTGTAACTTTGTGATGTCACAAATGTACAATATTTCAGTTTTCAGCATAAACATTCTAAATGTGTAACAGTTTATTTCCGGTTGCAGTGTATGTGAATGACATCATCTGGCAGGAAGTAAACATGGACCCAAGCTGTTGCCTAGCAACGCAATTCCATTGCAATTATGTCGAAATGCGCTAAAACGGAGCGTTTCAGACAGAGGGTGAATACAGGTATATTCAAACAGACAGTATGAGAAAAATAAATGTGTTTTTTGAACATTAAAGCATGTAAACATGTTCTAGTACAAACCCAAAATACAAGTATGACCTTAAAAGGAGCATGATATGGGGCCTTTAACTTAATCCAAAGTATCTTCCATAAAAAAGGTAGACTCAGCAACTAAAACTGAGCCACCGCAACACCTAAAAACCCCAGTAACCAATCCAGCATTAGAAAAATCAAACACAACAAACAGCAACCCAAAGTGTCTTAATCGACAGGTCCTCTAATGGCCTCTAAATGCTGGTTCCAAAAAACAACTCTGCCTCTGATGAATTGACCCGAAACACCCAAATTCTCCCTTGAAATAGTTTAGTTAAGATCATTCGCTCACAGTCACTACAATGTCAAACAAATTCATGGTTTCAAAACGTAACTTCAGAAACCTCTACATCGTGTCCTCATGATTTCATGGTGTTTCATACTTCCTAACATAAAGATAACAGGCATTGGAAGGGTGTTAAGTATAAAACAAGAAACAATAAATTCAAAATTTCCTGCAAAATGCATCACAATAACAAAGCAACCATAGTGGAAGAGAGCACACATTTTTTAAAACCATCAGGAACTTACTCATGGTGGGAGTCCAGGGGCGGGGGGCAGGGTGAGGCCCAGGTAGGGCGGGGCTTTGGACAGGTGAGGTTATTCTCCACTGGGTCCTTCCTAGAGGCACTCATGACCTGAGGAGGAAACCAAAGACAAACATTAAGGCTACATCCACATTAAACGGCATTTTAGAGCGAAAACAATCTCCTCACATCGTTTTAGCACCGTTTTTAGAAACAGTCTTCATCCATACTAACATGCCTGAAAACGCACATCACATGACCACATGTTCAAAATGTACCTCAAAAGGGAGATTTGTCAAGTATTTGATACTCTTATCAACATGGGAGTGGACAAATATGCTGCTTTATGCAAATGTATGTATGTATTTATTATTGGAAATCAATTAACAACACAAAAAAGCCTCACAGGTATTGCATTTAGCATAAAGAATATGCTCAAATCATAACATGGCAAACTGCAGCCCAACAGGCAAAAACAGCTGTCAGAGTGTTGGCTTGACTATGACTTGCCCCAAACTGCATGTGAGCATGTCTCTAAAGGGGAGACTCATGGGTACCCATAGAGCCCATTTTCATTCACATATCTGGAGGTCAGAGGTCAAGGGAACCCTTTGAAAATGGCCATGACAATTTTTTCTCACCAAAATGTAGCCTAAGTTTGGAGTGTTATTTAACCTCCATCGCGACAAGCTAGTATGACATGGTTGGTACCAATGGATTCATTAGGTTTTCTAGTCTCATACGATGCCAGTATCTTCACAAAGTATCGCAAATGCGCGTTAAATTTGACAGCCCTACTGTAAACCAAATATTTGGGTGGTTTCAGACTGTTTATCTTTGGACTGTGGGGAAATTGCGATGGACATTTTTTCACTATTTTCTGACATTATACAGACAAAAAAAAAACTCTAATCGATAAAGAAATGAGACTATATTTCTTCCAAAGTACACAGATGCATTCAGAAGTCATTGAAATGGACACAATCACACACACACAGTTGATTAAGGATGTGGTCCTGCTCATTAACATCTTCACTGGGAGAGAAATGGCAGGGCACAAGGCGGGTGAATGGACAGCCTTGGTTTTTCTGTGTGCATCCACCCGTCCTAATCCCCCGGTCATTGGACTAAATAACAGTAATCTGATGATAGTATGCGGTAATAATGGGTAATTTGATCACTCTGCTGCAGATGCTTTGCTGGATGAGGAGCAGCGGGGAGGGGTGGGCAGGAAAGCGGAGGGAGGAAATGATGCAGGTGATGTAGAAATAAAGTCCCCCCCCCCCCCTGCCGCCCCCCCTTATGTTGCCATGAGCACGACTACTGCAGATGCTGGTGGATCCAATATCCTCCAGGCTGCGAGTAAAACCAACACCGGTCAGCAGAAAGCTCCAGCAGCAGAGCGAGTGACAAATAAGCAGCAGAGCAGCAATCTGAGCAGGGATCCATTCACACTACAGGTGGAGAGAGAGAGCTCACATTGCCTTAAGGGCACCGTTATCTCCATCACTGTCATCAACATTGATTTGGGTTTAGAGAGGGTTGAAAACTATTTAGCAGAGTTAAAGTGCAGCTGTGGTTTGCAGTCTTTAAAGGAAATATTTCACAAACTAGATTTGTGACAGAAGAGCATCTGGCGGCTACTAATGATGCATTTCATCAGCAGTTTCTCTCTATTCTTTTTTTTTTTTTTTTAGAAAAACATATGAATTATTTATCATTTTTTACTCTTTAAAAACACAGAAAATAAAAAAGGTCTATCATTTATTTCCCCAGAGCCCAAGGTGACAGCTTCAAAACCCAAAGATATCCAATTAAGAGAACAAAAACAAACAAATCCTCATATTTAATAAGCTGCAACTGGAAAAGATTTGGCTTTTTTGCTTCATAATAAACACATATGCTGAACATTTTCACCACCTCCAACCTCAACAGACTCTATAAACACTGTTAGAGGCAGTTCACGTGTCTACAAACAAGTGGAAATCACCAGCAGTGCATCCTTTTATCCGAGGTGCTGCTATTCAGGGTCACCAAAGTGTAAAGTTTGGACAGTCTTGGCTACAAAACTTGGCTACAAAATATTTCTCTATTAATAAATAGAGAAATATGTGACTTAAATAAGCAACAATCAAAGTTAAAGTTAGATCACTAAGTGAACACAGCTACAATAAAGCGAACAGGAAAATAAAGCTGATATGTGAAAGTACAAACAGGAACACGGGAGTGAAACTGAACTCCAAACCACAGAGACTCAAAGTACTGACAGCTGAACACACTGAGACTTTAACAAACAGAGCGTTCTCTCTGGTCTCCAGCACAGACACACAGTTTATCTGCCGAAGACACACAGCTAAAGGATGGAGACCGTCTTAGGTTGGCCACGGTGTCATGGTCGTCCCCTGCTGTGGGGCTCTGTAGTGGAGACACATGTCATCGCTAAAGCGGACCCATCCGGGGCCCGTGGAAAACCCTATTAGCTCTGAGGCTGTGACCTGGGATTAGATCCACCATATGTCCACCTCTGCCCTGAGCTGGGACACCAGCCAGTTATCAAGACTGACACTAACAGAGCTGTTAGTACACACAGTCAGTTACACTTACAGTTAGACTGAACTCTGAGGTCACAAGGTCAGATCTGATGACATGTTTTAACAGTTGTGTGTCTGGAGAGGTCACAGACGGAGAGGAGGAGAGATCAGTTATTAGACAGTTGGTTTGATTAACAAATTTAGATATTGATTGTCAACTAGCATGATTCAGCAAAATCATATGAACGGATCTATGAACTCATTTAGTTCAGGAACAACTGGTGCATGTCGTTAGTCATGCAGACCTGCTGTTTCCACCACTTTGTTAGCCATTATTACACCTAATGGTGAAACTATTTGTCGATGAATCAATCAGCTGATCGGCAGAAGATTAATCAACAAATATTTTGATCATTGACTAAACTTTTAAGGAATTTCTGAATCCCAAAACATTCTGTGGTTCAGGCCTCCCTTTAGTTTAATAAAATGTATTATTTTAGAATATTTTGGCACCAAAATCAGATTGAATGTAATGAATAATAACTATACAAGGGCTGCTTGATTATGGCAAAAAAAAATCATAATAATAATTACTTAACATGATTTAAATGTCTTAACAGTGGATTTTCTTGAACTTTAAATATATAACTCAACTGAAAAACATAAAAAATAAATCTACACACACATATAAATAAAACATGTAAGAATAATTAATCAAAATAAATAAATAAAATAATGATAATTAAAAAAAATACTGAAAACTACCTCTAAAAATATTCAATATATAAAATAAATAAAAATAAATTAGATACAAATATATAAAATCCACTATGTTGTAACACTTCCACAACCTACTGAAAACTATAACATATATTCAACACTTTGGTAAACTATAGTCAACATACCGAAACACAACGAAAACAGGCTGCTGTAAAGGAAAAGCAGGTTACGCTGGATTTATAACACAGGACAAAATGAGAGCGTCATTGTGAAATAGAATGCAGCGCAATAATCTCGATTATTTTGTTTTCATATTCGTTTAAAGCCAAAATCGTACTTGAAAATGAAATTGTATCAGTCACCGAGCCCTATCGTACAAAACACTCATTAGTGGCAGCTTTAATGTTAAATCTATTAGCCTTTAAAGACCCGTATCTGTTGAACCACAATGCTACCGGAGAAACAAGAGCGCTTTTGTTCTGTGCTGTAAACTCAGCAGGCCGGCAGCTGTGAGGGATGTGTAACCGCCGGTATGATGTGTTAAAGAGTGACCACGTCAACCTCAGACTGGTTAGAGCTCTCTGAAGTCCAGTAACGACCCGCCGACATGAAAACAGTCTGAAATCTGACAGCAGACAGCTGGATGCACATTTATCCACAATTATATCTGTATCAGCCTTCATAAACCCATACTGGCCAAACAGCGGTGTGTGTGTGTTGGATACGAGGTTAGTTACATCTGATGCAGGGTCACTCACTCACACACACGCACGCACGCACGCACGCACGCACACAGGCCAGAGGGCGGCTCAGCATCTGCTGGTGTTGCTGTGTGTTGCTGTTCTGAAGCTGGGCATTAAAAGAGAGAGCGGCTGACTGAGCCAGCGGGG
The DNA here is from genome assembly GCA_916701665.1 of Sebastiscus tertius. NCBI lineage: Eukaryota > Metazoa > Chordata > Actinopteri > Perciformes > Sebastidae > Sebastiscus > Sebastiscus tertius. Next base: position 46,667 of record CAKAOH010028793.1, read on the forward strand.
ATCAGCGGCCAATAAAGACGGGCAGCAGCAGCAGATCGCTGCCAAAGGCCTGGACGCCAGTGAGGGAATGCACAAACCCTCTATGTGTGTGTGAGTGTCGGTAGACTACATCTGGTATATGGGTGGGCTGCCTGCCTTCCGTAGTGAGTCAAATTCTGCTGCACCGTACTGAAAGACTTCAGCTGACCTGCAGATTCAGGGAAGCTGCAGCGACATGTGAGACTATTGCAGCCTTTTTAAAAGGAATAGTTCGACATTTTGGGGAATTTGATTTCTTGCCAAGAGTCAGATAAAAGGATTGATGCCACTAACATGTCTGTACGGTAACTATAAAGCTACAGCCAGTTATCTTAGCTTAGCATAAAGGTTGGAAACATTGGACACAGCTAGCCTGTCTCAGTCCAAATGTAAAAAAAATCCACCTAGAGCCCGTATAAAATCACAACCTGCTGCTTTTACACAGTTTTTTTGTACAGATTAAACAAATGAGATGTTAATTAGTGAAGTTTTATAGGTGCTGTTTGGCGGATTTTGTAGTTTGGACAGAGCAAGGCTAGGTGTTTCCAGTCTCTTCACGGCTGATGTTGTTTGTTTTCTTCCAGAAAAGTGTCACGAATCAGGGAAGGACACCTCGCGACTGATAAGACCCAATCAAGAAGCGAACGTGGGTGTCTACGTCATCGTTTTCAAAGGTCTCTGTTTCCGCCCGTTGAGACTAAAACGCAACGCTGGAGTTTTAAACCTTTTATAACGTCTATTTTAGGGGTTCTAAAACACCTGAGTAGTGTGGACGCTAGGCATAAACTTAACAAAAGTTATGTGTTTTAAAACAAAAAACGTATTAGTGTGGATGTAGCCTTACTGATTCTGGTAATGATTCTAATCTGCCTCCTTAAACAGGCTCAATGAGAAGGATTTTCCCTCTCAATGATCCCTTCTGACCCACTAAAAGTGTATGGTGGTGTCTGTATCTGCAGAGACCCTGCAGCTCTCTGCCTGGGTTTTATCATTTTGCTGTTTGTGACGTTTCTGGGCGTCAACCTCTATAAAAACGTAGCAACCAGGTGCCAGATCATAAGCACGCATCCAGGAGAAAGCTACAGGAATGGCAGACAGAAAGAGACAGGATTAGAAAAGTACGTAAACAAAGTCCAGCCTCAAAATGTAGTTAGTTTAAAACTTTTCTTCTGTCTTTTTCAGGGACTGCAGGTATCTATTATGTATGATCACACCTGCATAGAAGGGAATCACATTTAGGATAACGTATAAAGTTGTAAAAACAACAGACGAAGGCATACTGTATGAAGCTGAGAGAGAGAGAGAGAGAGACCAAGTCAAGTCTCTCTGTTGCTATGTTACAGTCAGACAAAACCAGCTTTTGAGTTTGGGGAGCCACCTGACGCCAGGCAGCCTGCAAATAAACTGCCCTTTCAACAAGAAAACACACACATACGCACACACACACACACATACACGGTGACTGGCTCAATTGTTTCTGGAGAGGCTCTGTAACAGAGATAGAGCGGGAACAGAAGAAGGAGATGAACTAATTTGTGGTTGTTGACCCTGACGACTGCGGGGCTTTTCCATTTCCTCTCTGTCACCGAGCCACAAATCCAACAGCAGCGCTGGTCGGAGAACTCTTTTTATAGGATCCGTCAGACATTTTATGTTCTTTACCCAATCTGGGCATTACGGTTAGATTAATTATATTAAAAGGTAGTTGTGTGCAAACCCAGTAAAACATTTACTGTACACCAGGTGCAGGACAGCAGATTCAGTAGTGGAAGAAGTGAACATTTTCTGCCTCGAAATCTAGATTAAAAGAAAAGTTTAGGAGATATAATACAATGTTTTTCCTCCATTAATATATAGGGTGGGGTATTATTTTCATTGTCAATTAATCTATCGATTATTTTCTCAACGACTTCCTCAAATGTCGTGTTTTGTCCACAAGATATTCAGTTTACTGTCATAGAGGAGTAAAGAAACCAGAAAATATTCACATTTAAGAAGCTGGAATCAGAGAATTTAGACTTTCTTTTATTTAAAAAATTGTTGGCAATTAATTAAATAGCTGACAACTAATCCATAATTCATTGTAGCTTTAGTGGATTTGTTAATTAGTTGATCAAATCAAAACTTTGGAGTCATTTATTAAGCAATAAAGCAAAATATTCGCTAGTTACGGCTTGTCAAATGTGAAGATTTGCTGCTTTTCTCTCTTAAATACTGTTGTAAATTGCATATATTTGGCTTTTAGACTGTTGGTCAGACAAAATAAAGAATTTAAAGTAAAATATGTGAGTAAAAACAATGGTTAGTTGCAGCTGTAGACACACCTAGATTACAGTAATGTGAGTAAAAACATCTTGTGATGTCTAGTTGCTGCATTACAGACTTAAAGCAAGAAATCTGTAGCTGTAGTTAACTATTCTTAGCAGGGTGCAAATGTGCCTCACATTCTCTGGGTCTCTAAAATGCCACACAGTGTATAAAAGCCAGCAGGAGGTCGAGTGTAAAAAGGTCAGGTGCTGACAATGTTGAACTGGCAGCAGGGTGGCGTGAAGACTGGCCAGATCTTTAACCTCAAAATGCTGCAGCAGCGAGCTTTTATCCCACTTAAAAAGGTACAGCGGTAGGTCAGTTCAGGACGCACACTCTTGTAGTGCAAGGCCTAGAATAATTCATATTTTACCCCCGGATTCTGGTCTCAAACGGACAGTTTTTCCAATGTTCGGTTCAACATATTCTATAGGCTACAGAAACAATAAAGTTTTGCACAATGTAAGTGTACATATAAGTAGGTGTTGGGAATCTGGTGTGTGAATTGATTTTATTAATTAATTTATTTGTATCCATTTATATTTCTTTATTGTTATTATATTTTGTTTGTTTCATTTTTAGAATTTTTGTATTTATATTTTATTTTAATTTACTATATATTTTTCAATATATTTTATTAGTAGTAGTATTAGTACCATTATTTCTCCTTCCTTGTTTATGAATACTTTATTTTTCACTTCAGTTACTATCTGTTATTATACGTACATATTACTTTATTTGTCATGGTTTAGGTTGTTGCAGTAATTTTTCTTAACCAATAAAAAGCACAATTCACAATGTAAATGTACATATCAGTAGGTGTTGGGAACCTGGTGTGAGAATTGATTATGTATTTATTTTTATTTATTTATATTTTTGTATTATTATTATTACTTATTTTTATATTTTAATTTATTATTATTATTATTATTATTATTATTATTTATAATTATTTATTTTTTTATAGTACAGCAACAAAGTAAATGGAGAAGAAACACAAAGATTAGAGGAGGCATATTACTTCCAACATAAAGTTTGCTAGGAGCCACCACATGTGACAAAATGGCAATTTATCAGTCTTAATCTAGTTGCAGGCTTATATTTGTTGTTTATATTAGCACAATATTGGTCTTCTACAGCTATGAATGGCAGCAGTAGTAGTAGTACTGGTAGTTTGACAGGTCTTGCCTTATCTAGGAATGTTGCTTGGCTTTATATCTCTATTTTGCATCAGAGCTGGGAAAGGGCTGATCCCAGAAAGGCAACTCAGCAGCAGCACAGCAGCAGCAGTAGTGACACAATGGCTCCACGTAAAAGCTGATAAAGCAAATACTCTGACCCTGACACATCCTGACATACTGCTCACTTCATTGCAGCCCGACACCGAACACCAGAAACCAACCAAAACTCAGACTTTAGAGCAACTTTTTAAAGATGACAACAATATGAGGAGGACAAGAGCCTGCAGGAGAAAAAAAAAGATGATTTTTCTGTTGTTTTTTTATCAGTTTATGGTTGTTTTGCTTGATACTGGAGGTGAAACATTACCCACCACTTAATTTAACACTCTAGTCATGCAGGTGGACCACATATGACAAGGTTTAGACTACATATTACAAGGTTTAGGGCCTTGAAACCATCTTGCAGTCACACAGTGGCACATACTACTACAAAACGCCTTGTGTTTTCAAACTGTAAAGCCCCTGACTGAGATAAGCCGCATTATCCTGAAGCGGGATAGGAAGGATTGAAAGACACACTATTGTCAATAACACAACATTAAAACACACCATTTCCTATCAGAATTTTCAAAATAAAATCACAATTTTCTATAAAAAGCTCTATAATCCTATTATAAATTGATACTCACTTAAATATATATTTTATAACAGTCAGTTGGTTTAATAGCTATATAGAAATTATCACACATACTTTGTTTTCAAGCCTTAAGGCACACTAATCAGGACATCAACCTTTTTTGATATATAAGCATACTATATGGTATTTTATCTGTATTTACAAAGTATGTTTGTACTCAGAGTTCAATATAACGTTTCACTATGTACATTATTACAATAACAAGGTGGTTCCATACATTAAAATGGCTTATATATGACTTTTATTCCTATGACTGACACGTTTCACGCTTTTATTTTGAAATAAATGTGCCTTACATCCGTTAGTTCTATTCAACTTCACGCACCTTGCTCCAAAGGTAACTCTATCGCCTCTCGTGAGGCAGGAAATAACATACCAGTGCTCAACTTTAATCAACAAACAACTCGCAACCGTGCCACACTGTTTATATCCACATATTTTCTTATTTTAACACTATAAACTGAGCTTTTCCAATTCATTTTGAACGCTACAAATGCAGCAGCTTGCAGATCCCAGCTCATCAAAGTGAGTGACAGGTCGTCGCAGCCAATCAGGAGCCTCGGAACGCGGGGCTAGAGCCAATGGGAGGCTGTGATTGGTTCTCGGGTCGCATTGATTCCGTTGCGGGAGGCTACCTCAGGGGTTTCGGCTATGTTAAGTTCCACACATTCAGCCATTATACAACCGGAACTAAAGCGACATGACTTTCAGAATAAAACTTACATGCATACACTATCATAAAGTTAATTCAAATATTTTTTTGAGCTTTACTGCACACCTCAAGTTACCAAAAACGTCTTCAAAATATTTAGAATTGTGCTGCTAATAATATTAATATACCTACCAATAATAATGAGGAAAAATAAAAAATAAACTAAAGTATAAAGCCATGAATAGGACATAATTTGGCAAAACTGTAATCTGGAAAAACTGTCATCTCATCAATATACATATTGTATTCTTATATTTTATATTGTATTTTCTTTTCATTAGCACCTATGGGATTGTCAAAATCTAATTTTGTTGTACTCCACAATGACAATAAAAGGCTTGAATCTTGAATATGTTATGTTTTTCTGCCAAGTTTCTTTTAGTGTCCAACAATAAGTAAATTCCCACAAATCTCATAAAAATAGTAATACTTGTGCTGCCAAAATTATTAGTACAACTATAAATGATATGGGAGAAAAAATTAAAAATGAACTAAAGTATAAGCCATGAATAGGACATCATTTAAGGGATGAATTAATCTTGATTGGCTACAAATATGTACATATATTGTATGCTTCATACCAGAAATGCTAAATTCACTTAAATTCCTACAAATCTCATAAAAATAGTAATACTTGTGCTGCCAATAATTTTGTAAGGCGATACAAAATAAAAGAAGGTTGTTTGAATTACTTTATTTTTAAAGTGTGTTTTGGGTGTTTTTAATTTCTGCTAACTTATATTTTATATATTATTATATATTATTATATATTATAATATATAATAATATATATATTATATTATATATATATTATATTATATTATATATATATTATAAAAATAGTAATACTTGTGCTGCCAATATTATTAGTATAACTATCAATAATATAATGAAAAGAATAAGATAAATAAACTTAAGTATAAGCCATGAATAAGACATACTTTAGGGGATTAATTGATCTTGACTGGCTACAAATATGTACATATATTGCATGCTTTAAACCGGAAATGCTAAAATGCTAAAGTTACTCTAGTAAACAAGAGTTTTATTTTGTAGGACGATACCGGAAGCGTCGTTGTTGTGCTATGCTAGCTGAACGCTGGTGGGTTTGGCTAGGTGTAGGCCTTCGGTGAATACAAATAAGCACACAAAGTTTAACAAGAATAAAACACAACGTAGCGTCTTAATCGTAAACGTAAAAATAATGTCACAAAGACGTTCAACAAAGTTTACATAAAAGCCCGTTGCTTTTTCACTTTAGAAAAAAAAAGCAACCGTTAATGAGGCTAACCGTCATTCAAGCTCCCGCAGTAACCAACCGCCACTAACTGACAGTAACCCTCACTAACTGACAGATGCATTTCCATGGAGCTCGAACAAGTTTCCTCCGTTTACTCCAACACTAACTACCCGAAGAAGGCTCACCTTTCCTCTTCAACTCGACGGGGTCCTCCTCCTCCTCGGCTCACATCGCTGCAGGTAGTTCCCCGGACAAACTGGAGCACACACCGTCCACCATGGTCCCGTAACCAGGAAGTCCAGCAGCACTTCTCAAACTCCGTGTGGGAGAGAGGAGGATATCAGGCAGCCAGGTAGCAGCAATGCGCCGCCCGCCGGGCTGATCTGACCTCACCGGCTGGAGGCTGGATGATGCTGCTACTGCTGCTGGTGCTACTGCAGGTCCGTCCAGCCTGCGACAGTCATAACACATACACACAACAAATATCCCATAATTACCCCTGGACACTGCTGTTAATTAATCTATTTTATGGTCTGTTACTGGTCAATAATAACTAAAATATAGGTGATCTTTGAGTCATTTTCAACCAGTTTTTAATAGTAAATTCCACCTTCAAGAACTATAAAACTTTTATTTTACATATTTTTATTTATCCCAAAGTATAATATTAAGGTATTAATATAGGTAGCCAGTTGTGTACATGCAAATACAAAAGTATTAGCATCAGAAAAGTACTTATTTTGCAGAATATATATCTATATCTATAGATATAGATATAGATATATAGATATATATAGATAGATACCTGGCGTTATATATATATAAAAGTATTTAAAGTATAAATGTATAAAAAAGTATATATATATATGTCTGTGTTGTTGTGGTCATTAAATAAATAAAATATAGCTCATCTCTGATTCAGTTTGTAATAGTTATTCCACCTTGAAAAACTATAAAACTTTTTTTTTTCATATTCTTTTATTTATCCCAAAGTATTTATCCCAAAATATGTGAAATATGTTTTATAGTTTTTCAAGGTGGAATTACTATTAAAAAGAGAGATGATATATATATTTTATTTATTATTGACCATAAGTGATGTACACATTAATGCATCAATACTTATAATCCAGTGATATGATATTGATTCTGCAAAATAAGTACTTTTCTGATGCTAATACTTTTGTATTTGCATGTACACAACTGGCTACCTATATTAATATACTTTGGGATAAATAAAAATATGTGAAATAAAAGCTTTATAGTTTTTCAAGGTGGAATTACTATTAAAAAATGTTGAAAATGACTCAGAGATGAGCTATATTTTATTTATTATTGACCACAACAACACAGACAGTAACAGACCATAAAATAAAAAATATGATTTAATATTGCAGCTGTTAAAGGTGGGGCTA